>MIQA02001352.1:0-42307 GCA_001887855.2 Sclerospora graminicola | reverse complement strand
TTTACCACTTCAACGCTCGCACTAGGTGCGGGCGCTGTTGCTGTTGATGTTTGCGAGCGCAATATTGCATTGCGCACTTGAGGATCAACATACATCCTCTTGAAACGGGTAACCGTCTCTAAGGCTTCCTCCGGGGTTTTACCCCGGAGGAGAGGGATGACCTCGGGCCCTATGGTCCGGATCAACTCGATCACAGAGGTCACAGCACTCTGTGACCAGTTGGGGGAGTTTTCCCTAACTAAATCTTGCGCGAGCTGACGCTCACGCTCACGATCGCTGGCTGTTGCCATGACAGCCAGCGGCTCTTAAACCTTCGTTCCGCTAGTTAACTAGCGGAACGCGTCAGCAGTGGTCGTTTAGACGGACCACAAAGTGCTACCAGGTGTAACAGGGTAACTGTTACACGGCTTACACTGTGAAATTGCAGTGAGGAAGCGTGCAATTGAGTAGGACCAAATGTAAATTTGGTCCTCTTTAGTTTACCTTAGATAAACTATAAGTAAAGATTAATTAATTTATTAATTAATCTCTTAAGTGTATATATATATTAAATATATATAACTTAATGCTACGTGTGTCAGGAAGAAGGTAAGTTTAAGAGTGAATATATTATGAGTGGTTTAGAGTTAATAACTATAATTAAATCTAAACTAATCATACAAACATGTAGTATAAAACTGGTCTGAATTATATCTTTATCATTAGATTTCCTTTTAGATTCGATAATTATATCAAAATCTGTTCTCAAAGTGGATTATAACAACTTATAATCCAATTTTCACATTTCAGACATTAAGTCTGAAATTGAACTGTGATATTTCTGCTTAAATATCACTTATGTAATGGCACCCCATTACATAAGGGGTATAGTCACCAATAATGCAAAAGCTAAGAGCTACGAGGGTACTGTCAAGTACTAGCTCTGGGCGGAAATAAACGCAACAAAGACCTTCAAATTGAACTATCCGTATGAAACCGCTCGCTTTTCCGCTGTCGGGCGGGGGCTTCTTTGTCTGTTAGCACGACGTAAGACCAATTATTTATATCTTCATCGAGCCACTTCTTATCAACGTGATTTATGTTGTTACGTACATTGCAAAATCACTGACAAAATCAATGCCAAAATCTATGTCGCTTACGCTGTTTTTTGCAAAAAGCAGAGGTTTGGTACGACCAGAAGCTCGGCTAAGCTCTCCTTCTGTATTCGAAGGCCCTCACAAGGTACTCGGAGAAACCAGCGAGCTTTGCGGTGTGTCTCTGCACCTGACGATACTTTGCACGAACTTCAACTACACGTTTTTGCAATTCTTGTCAACTTACCTTCGTCTGAAGACGCGTTTTTTCTTGCTGCTGCAGCAAACTTCATTCTTGGTCCTTTTAGATGCCGCCTGCTTGGATTTGGTCCATCTTCTCGCAATTGTCGACCTGTGACGACCAACCTTGTCCGCTAGTGCAGCCAGCTCCCCTCTTGTCATATCATCGTTTGTAGGGCGCTTCAGAAGCTCCACAATATTTTTTCTGCGTTCTGTATCGTCAAACTTTCGTTTGACAGTGGCTCTACATCTCCAGACAGTTTCTTCTTTGCTGGGCGGAATTTTAGCTTTCAGAAATTCTGACCTGTGAACCTTGGGACGTTTTCAAAAAAATTCAATAAGGGTATAGAAATATAGAAGAAGTCAAGGTCAATCGATTGGTGCAGTCAGATTGATCTAAAACACAATATTTAAAAATATATTTAATTTTGAAGGTCTTAGTTGCGTTTATTTCCGCCCGGAGGAAGTAATCAATTAAGGCACGTTATTAAGCCAAATCTTGTGCTCTTTCCTCTAAATCTGATTTTTATGGAGTCAATATGATTTAATGTTTCTATTTTACCTAATTGTAACTATCTTTCGACCCTTTATTGATGAACCACATACTCTAAAGGACAGCCAAACCCACTCTTTTCATAATGGCCACAAAGTTCTTTGCTATTCCAAATTACTAGGGATTTTGGTCCAGCTAAAATCCAATGTTTAACACCATTCTATCAATTATTCAAAGCAAGATTGCAGCAGATAGTTTCTATTTGGTTGGATTTTTTAGGAGGTAAATTTGCTTTTGGCGCCAGCCTAACCATGCTTATTTTTTTAGTTTAACAATTGAACTTAGATGGTGTTCAAATTCTGGAGAATAATTTAATTGGAAGAACGAATTATTATATGCTCCTTATGTATTTTGCTTTATAATAGATTACTGGCTTGCTTTGTATGCAACCGATCTAGCTAACAGTAATTATGAACTAAGCTACTCCTCCCAACGTAATTAGTCTGTGTGCAAAAATAGTCTGTGTTCGGAATTAGTCTGACAGACTAATTTAGGTGAAGAAAAATTAGTGAGCTCTCAAAACTTCCTAATTAGTCTGGCACAGTTGGCCCCTGTACCATAAGGTAGGTACAACGAACCATAAAGACTGATATCAAAAGCAGAGCAGGGCGGAGGCTTCCAGCAAATCGATCCCGCTGATATCAATGGTCTTGAAGACGCTCTTGCTGAAGTAGAGATATCGTAAGAAAGTTTGATACAGATTAAGAAATACTAACCATTATATTTTTGAACACTTTTTCAACTTGATTTTTTTATGAATCTTTGATAACTCTGGTAATAAAATCGAGCCAATATCGACTTAGGCAGCCCTTAGAGCTGTGACCTGCGTGGTCAAAAACTGACTCGGCGTTACAGAGGTTATTATTACTATTCGCTTTTTTCTGAGATTTTAGATCGCGCGGACGCAATTGTTTAAAGTATAGGAAGAACAAGACTAGCTCATCCTACTTCAGAGTTTTATGCTCAAGATGGAAAACCCCACTCTGCTTATGCATTTTGGTGGCCTTCGGTTAGCTCAATTGCTTGGATACCAGCCAGCAAGCGTATTATTGTCAAGCAAATAAGTAGCATATAACAATTCGTTTTTCTAATTATTCTTTTCTAGTTGCTTATAGAACAGAACAACACCTAACGTCAATTTTAAACTTAGTGTTGTCCCAAAAGCACTTATAATAAAATTCTAACCCAATAGAAACTATCTTGCTGCATTCATACTTTATAATTGACGAGAATACTAAGTATGATAATTTTGCTATACAATTTGATTTAGCTGGAGAAATTAGGCTGATGCCGGTCAATGCAGAGAACATTTTGCTAGATTTTGAGACCGCTGCACTTTTTTTACAATGAAAAATGTGACGTGCGCACAACAGGATAAATCGCCACTTACAGAAATACCATTATATATATCTATTCGATCAACTGTATCGTTAGACCAGCGATTCCAGGAGAAAAAAGTTTTATTAAAACGTCTAGTAATGACGGCAACCTCCTCTACCGGATACTGTCCCAGTATCTTTATTTCCATATTTACTGTTAGCTAGGGCGTATTCTTGTCCGTTGATTATTTAGGTGACACAACGGGTTTTACGGTACGTTGTACCCACGTTATGGTACAAGGTATGTGTGTGACACTTAGTTTTGCCCAGACTAATTACCAACTTATAAATTAGTCTGGCACATACTATTTCCGACATCCCTTAATTATTCTGTGTTCATTAATAGAGGATTTTCGCAGCATAAAAATTGAGGAGGTTTCAGTTTTAGTTTGATTAAGGCGTGGTTTAGGGAAAATCACACTCGATCGCGGTTAGGTTCAAGGTTTCGGACTTGTATCTCAACTGCTGAGATCCATTTGAGATACAGGTACCAGTAGCAGAACCCCCCCAAAATGGTATAGCTACGTTCATTTGGTCTATGAACGCCCCTATAGTTTATGAGTGCGGATTTAATGTTTTTATCTTAGTAGCCATGCTTTTAATAATTGTAAAATTTGCCACCCACCACGCATCAGCACCGACTTAAGACAGGATATTCGCTTTGTAAAGAACCCGAGGCGACAAGAGGGGCTCAAGAATCACTATATGCTGGGATACCACTCACTCTATCGAATGGACATATTGTTGGACATGTAGTTGCAGTTGTGGAATTTCGTTTCAAGATGCCTTGATTTTGCTGGCTTATCATCAATTCGTTATCAACAGAGCCTTCCGTTTTTGAAAATGATTCAGTTCACCATGAGCAGTATCCACTTACTTTTCTAATTCCCCGTTCTGTGCCATCAATTTGTCCTTTTCCCGCTTAAAGACGACAATATCCTGCTTCAACTCATCGTTATTTGTTCGTAAAGCTTCGTTCGCCAACACAGTCTCGTTCATTCGTTGAGCAAAGTTTGCCTTCTTTGCCTTAATTCGTTCCATTTGGTTTAAAAGCTTTCGAATCTCTTCTTCTAAGGCAACACGCTCTGCTATTGCGTTTAACCGCTCCAAGTCAATTCCTTCATAGTCCCGACGAGCATCGTCTAACAAATGCTTAAGTTTTTGTTCTTTTCGTCATGAGCGAGCTGTTCCAACTTGAATAAACGAATCGTTTCAGCCTGAGTTTGCACTTCTTGTTGCAGCTTTTCATCGATAAACGAGATCAGATTTAATGATTTTTAGTCTCGAGCTCACGAACGGATACAGCAAAACCTACCTCAAGATTTGAATCGTTGCTCTCAGTCACGAGGTTTAATCACTTTACTTTGTTCCATACGTCGTCTCGTCTTGTTCTTTAGTGCAGCTTCCGTACTATACAATTGTGACGTAACTTCTGTATTGCTTCTTGAAATTTTGCTTGCAGCTGCTTTTGCACATTTTCGGCGTCTTGGTAGAACTTGAGCATTGCCATTTCAAAACGTTTTATTCCCACACTACTTCAGTAATATGCGAAACGTTAACCACACGTTTGTCGACACATGACGCTCAATATATGGCGGACAGCGTGCATTAATGTCATGAATCATATTGTATAAACCAGTTGTGTAGACATAAAGAGCTCGATACACTCGATCGACAAAATCGTTTGATATTCCCAGTCCATTCAGGAAAAAACGATCAATCACGGCACGATTTAATGGTCCATCGTTCTTCCTCTTACGTTCAGATCAATTATCAAGCTCGTCGTCAAAGATACCAGCACGCTTCATTACTGCAGATATGTATGTAGCAGGGAGTAATAGGCTCCACTCGTCTCCAAATGCAGGTTTATCCATTCTTCGGCAATCACGGATTCGTAGAATGTGCCTTCGATTCCCGATGTCATGCTTGAATTCCCCTCATTTCGTACCGTTTGAATTTCCTCAATCGTGTTGCCATCCAATTGACAATTTCTCTGATCTGTTGAATTAAAATTGTAGGTTTCGATTGTTGCAAGAGCTCCTCGATGAATGCATACAATTTTGCTTTCAGTGGAAGAAATGCGACCTGCTAGTCGTGCACTAATAGCTGCCAAAGTAGCGCCATTCGAACATTTTTTATTGAGCAGGTCTTTGCTTGTGGTTTCGCCTCAAAAGATGGAATAGCGTTAAGTTCATTCCTTGAAGTAGTAGATGGACTTGTCTTCAACGTCATGATGATCAGTCTTCACGGCGATGATTCATCTGGATGCTCTATTCTTGTCAGTAATACTCATGCACATTGCTGTCCTATTTCATTTCTCTCCGTTTCCTAAACCAACGGTTATTCGAAAGTCAGCGAAATCATTCAACACGCGTCGACCAGAGACCGGTCTTGGCACATAGACGTGCTTTGCGAGCAGGCCAACGAGGGCCATGGGACTGGACGTGGCAATCGCTACCATACTACAAAGCTGAATGATGGTATGCGAGGCTGACGTTTTCGCAGCAAGTTTCTGTCCTAAGTACGAATATCCATGAATATCAACTCTGCAGTTCTGCGAAATGTTCGATTCGATCCCCCTTTTCAGTTGAGTTCTTGTGTGCATAGATGTGTCTATCTCAAAGTGAAACCCAACTCTAGCAAGTTGCGAAAGTTCTCTAATAGTCTGGCACATACTATTTAAGGTAGCACAGCTCAAAAACTCAGGTTTGAAAAGGCACAGACTAATTATGGTGGGAGGAATAGAGGCACCAACATGCATAAGCAATCTGAGCTTGAGAATAAATCTTTTAAGTCGGACGAACTTGTCGTGTTGCTACCTATAGTTTAAACAAGGGGAAATCCGTTTTCGGACCCGTATTTTAAAACTAATTCGGAATCGGACCCGTGTTGCTCAAAGATGGTTTTTACCTCGCTAGACTGACATGTCATTCAATGATGTACCTGGTATCGGTAGATTGACGCGTGACCGCACCCTAAAATGTAATGGAAAGAAGAAAGAGTTATTTGTGTTACGGAAACGTACCCTGTAGCCAAATAGTACCCTGTACCCGGCCGTACCCTTAGCTGCTTGACGCTCTGGCACGCGTCATGTTCATGCGCTTCGACGGAGGAGGTGCCACCGCTTCCTCATCAGCGTCATCTTTTCCGTCTTTCGACTCTTCGCCTTCATCACCGCTCTCTCCGGCGCCGCTGCGCTTGTTGCCGCTATCGCTCAACGCGGCTCCGTCGTCGTCGGTATCGCACTCGTCTTCCGACGGGTCGGGCTCCCCGGCAATCGCATCGGCGGCGTTGCGCGTCTCGCGGCAGCTCGCGGCAGACGGGTCTCGAGCAGGTGCTCTAGGTTCTCCATACGCGAGTTGATCCTCGTCAACTGGAGTACAAGATAAGCGGTAGACAGCTCTGGATCATCGATCAGGCTGGGGTTGTCCTGCGCGCGCTTGTACTCATCGCGGAGGCGAGCCTTGTAGGCCGCACTGTCACCACCAAGATGCTTGTCGACGAAGTGCTTCTTGAACTTGCTCGTTGCGAGCCGCTTTTGCACCCGGTGAACGTACAGATGACGCCCGCTTCACACTTGTTCCCCGACATCTTCTTTCTCTTTCCGAAATGACTTCGGGTGTGGGAGAATTTCTCAGCACACCTTCGCATACATGTATAGGCGGGACATTGTATACGATCAGTAAATTTAGTATACATATCATACAGTATACCCTTGGCATATAACTTGCGTTTGACGCGACCCGCTGGCTTCACTTATTTCTCAAGAGCTCTCATGTGTTCGTGTTTGTTGTCCGTATACCAAAAGTGGGTGAAAAAGCAAAAATACACGTGAGTTGTCAAATCGGGAATCATACGGGTGCGAAAACGGATTTCCCCTTCAAACAATTGCGTCCGGGCGATCTGGATATCTTAATTGTAGCAAAAAATGTGTTCGTGTTCCGAATACGGACCTTTTAAGGATTGATGATAGGCTGCCAAGGACTAATAGTTTCTGTAACGCCGAGTCAGTTTTCGACCAGCACGGAAGTAGTAGTGCGCAGGCTATTCGCACCTCTAGAGGCTGCCTAAGTCTATATTTGTACAATTTTATTGCCAGAGTTATCAAAAATTTATACACGTTGAAAAAGTGTTCAAAAATAAATGGATTATGCATCATCTCAGTTTTTTTAGCTGTATCAATTTTTCTTACGTTCTCTTCTAATTCAGCAAGGCGTCTTCAGATATTAGCGGGATCGAGTTGCAGGAAGCCCCCGCTACTCTGCTTATGGCTTCATTCTTTACGGTACGCTGTACCTACTTTATGGTACAGGGGTCCTAAAAATATTTTGAGTCAGTACATTTTATTGGTTCTACCGAAATGGTAGCTAAATTGGAGGAACAGGAACGAGGCCTCGTGACCGCGAATCCAGTCTCTGTCACTGTAAACGTTACTATTACCGACGAAGCAGATGCTCGAGTAGATGAAACGACGAGCGAGGATGAACAGGTTCGATCAGCGGAAGGTCTCGCTCGCCGTTTCCAGGAACTCGATATCGTACCGCCAATACCTCAGATTGTCAACTCTAGTATAGAATATCACGCCAACATTGGCTGCTATCAGTGTTTTCTATTTCTCGATAGCGATAACTCTGTGATATTTCCAGTTCATCACCTTGCTATTCAAGTGAAATTCCCACGTGTAGAGCTCACGTATAGGAACGAAAACGAGCAGAAGATGCAAGTGATCTGGTGGACGCAAATTGAACGAAACGTGGATGTGACAAACTGTACAATCGAAGAAAAATACGATCATTGGTACGTGAGACTTCCTATTCGAGCTAGTGATAACCAACCGCTCGGTGGGTTTTCCGCCTTCACTCATGTATCACCCATGGAGCTTCAATCGGAAAATTACGCAATCATTTATTGTCGACATTGCAATGCCCACTTGCTTCATACTGCGAAAACTGGGGAAAATCAAATTCAGAAAGTGCTACCGCTACCGTCTGCGAATTGGATGGATATGTTTGACTTTTGGGGAGCTGGGATCGGAGCGTTTGAACATCTTCCACGGGAAGATATCTATGCACAGGAACATCGCGTTCTTGTTGGGGAGTCTTATATATTATTGCATGCTAGTGACTTTGTGGCAAAAGCTACTACGGCAGATCAGGAGACTAAAGTTGATGCTGTCTCCGAGGAAAAGCACGAGTGGGTCCCTATCACTTGTACGGCCTGCTGCGAGCGTATTGGTCTGCGTAACGTGGACCAGTCGACGACCATTCGATTGGATAAACACCTCATTGCCGCTTGTTCAGTTTCTTTGGAAAAACGTTCCACAGAAACGTTTCTAAAAATGGACAATATTTTTAGCAAGTACACTATTGACAGCATTTTAAGTGCGAAATTACTAGAGAAAGCCGACGCCGAGGGTATCTTTCGGTTCGTACTGACACCGTCGGACGACGGGAAGGAGCACGAGCTGTCGAGTAAAGCGCAAGGCGACGCGAAGGCTTCATCGACAGCAATACAATTGCAGTTGCTTAGCTGGGATACTGAGATCAAGCAGCACGATACGACGACCTTTCGTCGTGTCCTGAAAGTATTATACGGTCCTGTTCAGCCGACGCTGTCAAAATCGGGACCTTTTGCTCTACACGAAGTCTCCCTGCCGCCAGCCACGTACGTCGCCATTGCTCAGCGACTTCAAACGAGCTCAACTCTACTCCCATCTTCTTTACGTACCTTTAATCGACTAAATGTCGGCTATTTGTTCGCTTGACTGAAGAAATAATAAGTAACGTTAACATTAGTATTAATTTTGAGCAAAGACACAACCTCACCTAACTGCAAAAATAATTGTATTATTCCTACATGACGAAAAAAGTGCTTTTTTTAAGTACTTATTTCGCTGGTGCCCAGTAGTCCATAATATCCAAAGCCACGACGCAGCTCTCACGCACAACCTGTACATTATCTTTCAAATGTTTCTTGAGAATATCTTCACACTCAGTAGTACCAATCGCTCCAAGTGCCTCTGCCGCCTCATGACGCACCATTCGATGCTGTGTCTCATCCAACAACACTTTTTTCAATGCTGGTACAACGATTGGGTTCTCCATCTGACCCATGACATAAGCAATCTCGTGCTTAAACAAATCATTGGGATCGGAAAAAGCTTCCGCTAATGCCAATGCTGCTTCCTGTGTATTACGATTCCGCAGCGAAAACATGGCTCGATATCTCGCAAACATATCTCGGTCCTGATCCAATAAAATTTCCCGCAACTTCATAGTCGACACGTTTTTCTCTGCAGCAGGAGCGGGATCCTCGGATAGATAGGGGTTCCGATCAACCTCTCCCTCTAAAACCTCCCCTTTTGCTTTTGCCAGCTTGTATTTTACCAAATTAGCTGCCAATTTGCATGTATCCGCTACTTCAGGGGCTACATCCGCGCTAAATTTTTCAAGAATGGGCAATGACTGGGCTGCACCAATAGCACCGAGAGCCTCGGCTGCTTCATGACGCACCATGACGTCATCAGTCTCATCTTCCAGCACTTGTTGCAACGTCTCACATGCCTCCTCCATCTGGAATTGACCAATGACATAAGCCAATTCGTGCCGCATAAGCTCCGAGTCCTTGCGATTTAGCAACGCTGTGAGTAGCACCTGCAAGTCCGTGACGCTTCCACGTGTGCGCAAATAGAAAATCGCACGCGTTCGCTTGCCGGTAGGTTGCGAGAGATCCAGTAAAGCATCACGGAGTTGGTCGAAGCTGGGTGGGATGTCTGGCATGGCAAAGTGTTGTAAGTTTCTTTTAGCCACTCATAAAAATAAGGTGATACGTATTCCAAAAAAAGACTCAAATCCAAACATTTCGTCAAAAGGTGACTCAAATGGTTTTAAATTTTAAACTGTTACTTCCTATAAACGCAACAAAAACCTTCAAGCTTAAATATCTTTTTAAATATTGTGTTTTAAATCAATCTGACTGCATCAATCGATTGGCCTTGACTTCCTCTATATTTCTATACCCTTATTGATTTTTTTTTGAAAAGAAATGGTTGTACTACCACGTCCCAAAGTTCACAGGTCAGAATTTTTGAAAACTCAAATTCCGCCCAGCAAAGATGAAGCCGCCGGGAGATGTAGAACCACTGTCATGCGAAAGTTTGACGATACAGAACGCAGAAAAAATATTGTGAAGCTTCTGAAGCGCCCTACAAACGATGATATGTCAAGAGGGGAGCTGGCTGCACTAGAGGACAAGGTTGGTCGTCACAGGTCGACAATTGCGAGAAGATAGACCAAATTCAAGCAGGCGGCATCGAAAGGGACCAAGAATGAAGTTTGCTGCAGCAGCAAGAAAAAAGGCGTCTTTAGACAAAGGTAAGTTGAGAAGAGTTGCAGCAACGTGTAGTTGAAGTTCGTGCGAAGTATCGTCAGGTGCAGAGACGCACCGCGGAGCTCGCGGGTTTCTCCGAGTACCTTGTGAGGGCCTCTGATAACAGAAGGAGAGCTTAGCCGAAGTTCCGGCCGTACCAAACCTCTGCTATTTGCAAAAAAACAGTATAAGCGACTTAGATTTTGGCCTTGGTTTTGTCAGTGATTTTACAATGGACTTCGAAAGTATGAAAAATAACATAAATCACGTTGATAAGAAGTGGCGCAATGAAGATATGGATAATTGGTCTTACGTCGTGCTAGCAGACGAAAAGCCCCCGCCCGACAGCGGAGAAGCAAGCGGTTTCATACGGATATTTAAATTTTAATGTCTTTGTTGCGTTTATTTCCGCCCAGAGGTAGTATAACGTTACCGGTAACCAAATTTGCATAACGCGCTTAAATTGGTAACAAGGGGGTTACAAGTTGAAGCAGGAGCGACTAAAAGCTTTTTACCCATCTCCACCCGTATAAGGAATACTTCTTCGTCCAGAAATATAAAGAACAGCCCATGTTGAAATATTACTGTGAAATCTGACTTCGTGGAAAAACAAGTTTAGGTTGATGCCTATTTTACTATTATCCTATTTTGGTCACAAGAAGTTATGGTACGAACCCATAATAGTTGAAACTACTGACAACACTTCGCATGCATGAATGCATAGGCTAGGAAGCTAATCACTTGTAATCTATTTTATATTACCTACGTCCCTGTTTCTTTTTGCTTTGGATTACGCTGACTGGAGATTAAATGAAGATTTTGCGCGTGTTCTCCTCTATAGACAATATAGTAGCTTCGGTTCACCATGCGCGTCTCACAATTGGGACAGCCTCCAACATACTTGCACACTGCGGTAGAGATCTCTCCAGTGAAAGTGCGCCTTGATTTTTTAGTCCGTCCAATACACTGAGCTATAGGGGCATTTTCAACCGGACGCACTCGATACTCTCACAATCGCCATAATAGCCCAAAAGCAAACAAAACAGCGTTCTAACAAACGATAAATCAAGAAACTAGAAACAGACTCAGCGCACGATCGTCTGGGTGTCAAGTTTTTGGCCTGTACTAATCCGTTAATAGATCGGACACGTGACTTACAAGGTACAAACCATGGTGATAAAGTGAACGTCCTAAAGCTTGTGCACACGTCAAACTCACAAAGAGCATAACTTGACTGACACGAGACAACCTCACGTATCACAGCCCCTGGCTGTTGCCCCCAGGCAGGATTGAACTACCGACCTTCCGCTTACTAAGCGGGTGCTCTACCACTAAGCTATAGGGGCAAAAATATCCTGTGAAAAGCGATTGACGGACGAATTAACGAACAAACCGGACTTGGAGAAGAACAGTCGGCTTCAAGCGACATAATTACCGACGAAACAGCAGAATCCAAAAAGGAACAAATAATAATAAGAATAGGAAAAAAAGAAAAAAGCTTTCAGCTAAAAAGTAGCTCTGTAGGAACTTAGCCATAGCCGAGAAAGTATAGATTGTGTAAAAGTAATACAAAGCCGACTTTCAACTGAGATATAGGGGCATGGCTCTTGGGAAACAAATCAAGTGGCTCAAAGTGCTGTACACTGAAGTCATGCAAATCGTCGAATGTTTGAGCGCGCGAGACTTTGTGTGACAAGCCCCGCATACTGGACGTGGAGGAAGTGTTACACTACCGTATCTGGGATGCATGAGCGGCGACAAAGTGTTCCTGATTCCATCGATCCCGCGATCAGTTATGCTCCGTGTGATCTGGACGCCAACGCTACCAACGAAACCGCACCCGATGACTATACACTCGCAACGTGTGAGTGAAGAACAGATCAAGCCACTCGTAAATTACTGCAAGCATTTGCGAAAAATATTGCCTCCAGTCTTCGACGACCTGCAATTTCGTCTCGCGTTCCGTCTTCTGCTTGTGCGGGCTCGGTTCTGGTTCCTGGAAGCTGCTCAACCACACATACAATACTGCGTGCGTCACGGGTGCGATGCCATTGAGACGGAGAATCATTTGTTCTTTGAGGCACTCTTGCGGCACAATTGTAGAGTCAAGTGAACCAGCTGGTGCTGCCGCTTTTCCTTACGAGACCATCTTGGACTAACATCGCCTTGACCACGAAGATGACCGTGCGTAATGAGTAGAATGACTACGCTGGAGTCGTCGATTACGCTTGGCACACACTCCGGGCAGTCACACTTCACTTGATTTGGTCGGATCGATATCGTTGCCTGTTTGACGGACAAGAGCCGACGCCTTTTCTCCCTGCGCTCCAATTGATCTTCACAACGTTTTCGGCACACCTTCGTTTTTTCGATCGCCGATTGTACACGAAAGACGAAAAGCTAGCCATAACAAAGGTTGTCCGCGCGATGAAATTTCATACAGCTTTCGGCAGGTATAACGACCTCCACCCGGGCATCACCGAACCTCGACATGCTCCGTCGCTTCTTCATCCCTGCCCTCCGCGACTGTTATCTCCATCAACGACGCGGAGGCTTTAGCAACTTCCCGATCCTCTTCCACCGGCCTCGGTAAATCAGCATCGCTCTCCCTGCTCGCCCCTGGCTTTCCTCGGCGGCTACTTCCGGTGCCCCGCCTGCGCTCCACCGAGGGTGGACGAAGGTAGATTAATTCTCCATCGCCGTCCTCGGGGTTCGCTGGCTGCGAGGCACTTTTGGTACCTACTTCCCGGTCCGCCAGTGGTTCGGTTGGAGCGATTGTGCTGATTCAGCCTATATACACCGACTATTAGTATCACAAGTACTACAACAAACCACAATACTTCCCCTACTAGGTCCGATTCGATTCTGAAATGAGCTCCAAGACCCCAACACTTTGATATCAATTTGGAGAGGTTTTCAAAAACCGGTTGTGGGGATCGAACCCATGACCGCCAGCGTGAAATCAGGCTACTTACCGACTGAACTAATAGGTTCAAGAACTTTACGCCGCCCAACAAAAACATATTACTTTATTAAAACAACCACAGACGGAACAGTATATATACTACACATATTTATAGTATAGTCAGTATTTAAGCCAGGTAGATTGAGTAGTCACTCTGTCTTATTCTAGTAATATAGACAACTTTCAACTGAGCTATGGGGACGCCTTCACCCGGACGCACTCGATACTCTCACAATCACCATAATAACTCAAGAGATAACAAAACAACGTTCAAACAAACGAGCAAATCAAGAAACAAGAAACAGACTCAGCACACGATCGCCTGTGTGTCAAGTCACTGACTAGTACTAATCCGTTAATAGGTCGGACACGTGACCTCCAAGGTACAAACCATGGTTATAAAGTGAAGGTCCTAAAGCTTGTGCACACGTCAAACTCACAAAGAGCATAACTTGACTGACACGAGACAACCTCGCGTATTACAACCCCTGGCAGTTGCCCCCAGGCAGGATTGACCTACCGACCTTTCGCTTACTAAGCGGGTGCTCTACCTCTCAGCTATCTGCATGTCTCACGCATCAACGGTTCTGTTGTTTACATCAATGATGGACCACATCGGGTCCTCGAAGGGTCCAACCACCAATCTGTATCCAGATGTGAGCCACTTATATCCCTTTTCCCCCACAGGTGTGTGATGTACTACTGCCTTCTAAGAAAGGGACTCCTCTCAAGTGATTATACCATTCGATCAATATCGTTCCGTGTGTCTGAAATTGCTTCGCAACAACTGCCCTCATTCTCTGATCCGTCATGCCTGTCTCTAGTAACCATACTTGCTCTTTCTCAGATCTTGTAGCTACTGTCTTCATTAAGAAATCTGCCACTGAGTTATGCCTCCCGTCTTCATGTAATACAATGTTATCAATTTGCCACTGCAGAAGGTGATGGACAGATGTCCCCGAAGTCAGCGCTTCGATGTATCTCGATCTTGATCTAGATCTGCACTTGGGATGCTCTTGTTTCCTCTTAAGAGTGTGTGGTGGAGTGATTCAAGAAACATCAGGAATAAGTGGTTCACATATGGATGCTGATTGGTGGCTGTTTGAACACCCATCAAGACAGAACCGTTGATGAGTGGTACAGCAACTTAGGATGACATAAGTGATAACGGGCTATCGTAGAATGTGGAGAAAACATGGTGCTGCCGTTGTCGCACCCTGTCCCAGAGAACAACGGATCGGTCAAGTATCGCGATCAGAGGTGGATATCGAGATACCGGACCGAATTCGTGTAAGACCAGGGGTCAAGATACGTGAGATATAGCAGGTTTATGGATAGTTGGATATATCGGGTGTGACAGAACCTGATCATTGGAGCAGATTATCACTGATCCAAGTGGTTCAAGCGATGCAGGATTGAGGTCTCGGTTGACCGACCGAATGATTTGGACCAGCCTTAGGATATGAAGACCAAGTGTATGATGGGGCCCTATGTGTGAAATGATGAGCTACATGGGGCATATCAGCTGAAACAAGTGGCAGGGGACAACGAACTTACTCTGAATCAGCACTAAAAGATCAAATCGAGTCCGATCATGGGAGGAATACCGATTCAGTTCAACCTTGTGGGTTAGACGTATAATGGGGGTTGAAGGCAGGGTTGAGCGAGCCGAATATGTCGATGCCTGGTTGATTCTGATGTGGTTCGAGGTGGTTCGAGGTGATCTGGGGCTGGTTCGACCTGGTTCCCGAGCTGATGTTGAACCGACCTGGATCGGCCCCGATAACCAGCTTCTAGGTGCTAAGAAAGAAGGAATTCAGCCAAGATCAGTTTTGAATCGGATGCACAACGTCCCAAGAATCCGACTCTGAGTTGGTTTCGAGCTTATACTTGAAGATCGGGTTGGTTGAAGATCGGCAAATAAATGTATCGGGATCAACCGAAGATCGGCAAAGAATCGGGTCGGGATCAGCCGAAGATCCGCCTAAAGTGGTACAGATCAGGTTGAAGAAGCGATGAAGGTTGGTTTCATGGTGGGACGAGGACGACTGTGTGACAAGATGATCAATATTGAAGTATGGGGTAGGTCACATAGGTTGGTGTATGGTACATTAGGTATTAAATATTGCATATGTAATAATAGGATCGAATTTACCCCTTAAGAAAGGAGTCGCTCCGCCACGTGTTGCGGTCATTGGGAGCACAGGGTTAACTAGGCCCCTGTAGCTCAACTAATTCCCAGTTGAGACACGCATTGACGCATTTTGGCTTACCTGAAGTCCCCTGACGGGATTGTTTAAGGTTTCAACCCTAACCCCTCACGCCCACGTGTTTGGAACACGTTTATTAATTGAAAAGGTTTTGGGGAGATAACGTTTTACTGTGGAAGATCGTGGTTATATCGTGGTTTTTCGTGGTTCTTGGTTATTTCCCGTTTATTGGTTGGTCCGGTATCCCGACCCGGACTTTGCGATACTTGTACGTATTATCACCCCTGATTTGTTCTCCGGTGAAGGTTTTCCACCCGAGGACACCCCCCCCCCGTCTCGAGAAGGTCACACCCTCCGACCTGATTCGACGGAAGGAAGTATCAGTGACATAAAAGATTCACAAACGGTAGCAGGCACCAACTGAGAATCAGCAGAGACACGACACTGAATATGTAAGAGACGAAGCAGGTTTCACCACGCTAGACAGACCCAGCACTGCAAGGTCAGAGGAATTAGCCGAATTGCTACTTCAATCATGAACAAACGAGGCCAAGGTTACAGACCTGGCTAGACCTTTAGCAAAAAACTGTTCAAGGGAATATATGTACCCTCCTCCGGGCGTAAATCAGGGGGCACCATAAATGGCAGGAAATTACCAAATTTGTCAGGAAGTGAGCAGGAACGCTTAGTTGATCTGTTTGAACTCGTAGTAATAATTCAAGAGCAAGACTGGCAAGTGTGGAAGTAAAAGGTACAATATGCTAGTAAAGAAAATGTGCTTTGTAAGATTTCTCGAAAAGGCCAAGTTGAAGCTGCATCCAAAAGTGAAGCATCTTTAAATGATTGGCTACATACATAAAACCTAATCAAAGCGAATTCAAGTTGGACATCTGATTCCACGGCTCTGCACACCACTTCTACGCACTTTCCCAGCATGCCCGACAACATCACGTCATATTATTAGCAGACGAGAAATCTTTCACTCCCGAAAAGATGTCGCCGGCCTTGCGATAAGCCTCAAAACTCTTCTCCTTGCTTTCTACTTTATCGTATATCTCACCAGCTCAGCAGCAGTCGGGCGTCACAACATTAAAATCACTGTCTTTTGGTGGAGCCGATTTCCAAATCTAGAACGGAAGTTCTCGGAGGAAGTTGGATTCCCACTGGTCAGGACGACCAATAATCGGAGGGGGTACTCCATGAATTCTGTTCGATCTCTTGATCGGACCGATCGCCGCAAGAGCAATCGGTCTGATCATCTCGGTCTTCCGACCGGTCATCACAAACGACCAGATTAAACTTTTGCTTCTTTTCACCTTGTGTACCTATTGATTCACGGTGGTTACACTCACGAGGTGGACTCTAGATTAAAAAAAACTTCCCGATCAGGTCAAGGAAAGGTGCTTCTTCGAGACGGGGTGTTCTCCGTGGAAATTTTCGCTGGAGGACCGGTAATGGTTGGTACTTTATTCAAGATACCGTAAAGGACGCGGTCAAGTGTCGACTGACCAGACCAGCCGATAACGAGAGATAATTAATCGCCACAAAAGATACGTAAATTCCACAATACCATAATGATCTTCGACATTAATTCCAATTCCAATCAAATATCTCCACAAACATTTTTAATTTAAAAACATGTTCCAAACACGTGGACTTGGGTGGGGATCAAATAATTTATGACAAACCCTTCGGGTACTTCCGGCGGTCCAATATGCGTCAATACGCGTTTCGACCGGAAAAAGTTAAACGGAAGGGGATCTAGTTATCCCTTTGCTACCAATAACTGCTGACATGGGACCGAGCGACTCTTTTTTGGGGTAAATTCAAGCCTATATCCAAAACGTAAAAGCCGAAAATCCAATACTAGATTTACCATACACTACGAAGTCCCAGGAATTTGGTGTTACACATCAAAATCGTTTTTAAAGGGGTATGTGCTTGTAGTAATGTGTAAATTTGAGGGTGTTTGAGAAAATTTGTTTGGCATCAAAAGCTATTTGTCTGGCGGAAATACTAATTTGGGCTCCAGCCTAAGATAATTCGGATTGGAACCCAATTGGATCAGTACCGCGCCCCCTTGTTATTGAAGCGCTGTTACTCGTACTTTCCATAAATTCTCAATATAAAATTGTGATCCAGTCCCGACTTTGCTACTAAGTCCTCTCAATTCTGCGAAAGTTTGAGGAAGGATCTGAACTACGCAAGCAGCTTAGTAGGAGCCAACAACCTAAAACGTTTGGTATGCCGGACCCAGAAGGGAGTCCCAGAGAAGGGGATAAGCAACCAACAGTCCATGAAGGGTTGGAGATGATAAAGTAGACCGGGTTATTGTGAAGATTAACCGAATATAATTATGTGACAAAATGGTTAAGTTTGCTAAGTCACATTGGTTATTTGGCGCGCAATTCAAAAGCAATATGAAGCTGGAGGAGGTTAACAATGTTATTTATGAAATTTTCGTTTCAAACGTTTCCACTGAGGTCATGAGCTTACTGCCCAACGTGACTGGGTTTTGTCTTTGTGCGGGAAGCTTAATGTCACTATTGATGGCGTAGATACAGTGCGTAAGACTTGCATCATGTCAACCACATTTGCTAAATATGATAAGATCTTGATGGGGGCGGAAGAGAAGTGCCCCATAACCCAGTCTCCTTTGCTGTGGCATCGTTGCAAGAATAGTATCCCTCTGCATAGCGGTAAGCCTCCTAAAATGATTAACCAGCATACCCACCGATGCCATTGCAATGGTTGCGATTCCGAGCATACTATAACATCGACCTCGTCTTCCGCCCAATTCTTAAGCGTCTTATTGAAGCGCAGCAAAATGATCCCAGCTACAAGGAAGCCGATACTCGCCAAAAAGCGAAGGACAGACGGTAGTGCTCATGCAATGTATTTGGGGATAGTAAAATTGAACGACCAATACGTTAAATGTGACATCACTGAAAGGACCATTATTTAGTCTATTACAGTGTGGTAAAGTGGCTCCAGGATGAATCAACTTCCGGATATGTTACACACCTGACAAAGGCCATCACTGAGTGGACAGCATTATGGCCGGGATGATACCCTAAGTCAGCTACTTAGGCGGAAGGATGACTGCAAATGGTGGACGGATGAACTCCACGGTGCCAAATCGGCGCATGGATGCAAAAGCAGTGAAGGTTGAGTCCAGAGTCAGGGAGATATCTGGACTAACAATGCGTGTGTCAGCGAAGTCGGACCAGGTTAGCCGTGATGGGTCAGGTCAGCCGTACTGCCTGGCCTCTACCAGCGGAGATCGAGCTGTTCTATAAAGGTGGTCGATGGTAAGTGCAGGCAGCCAAGGGACGCATGTAAGGCTCCAGGGATGCTAGATCCCGGGTGAGGCATCAATATATCTTTTTTTAACTTACCGTCTTGCAGCCACGTGCCCAAATTATATCGTTAGCCAATCGAGTCGCGAAGAGGAAGATGTTCAAGATAAATATAAAGGCCGCTATATTTGGGAAAATTACACCGGCAACCAGCCATGCCGGTCGCTATAGAACTGATCGGTGACCAAGTTTGTGGAACAGGCATCCATATTAAAGAGGAGTATGCATTTCCCCATGGTGGCAGGAGGACACTTTAAGGCCCCTCATGCTGGCCAGGTTATAATTTAGCCAATCTCAAAGATTGTACGATAGTCCACCTATACATTTGAGCTGGACGGCTAGAATTTTTGACTAAGCCGAGGACATGGACTGAAGTGATCAGGTGGTTCGGAAGCGAATGATGAATGGGAGATTAGATAATAAATATTGAATGAAGAACATGGATTGATTAAAGGAAATGTAGAATGGACTGGATCGGGCCATGATCCAGGCCCTTACGCACTGCTGTTGGAAGTATTTATTGCGGAGCCTAGATACTAGGAGCCCAGGGTGACTGGATGGCTGGTTGCGGTATTGATTCCGCCAGGGGTCCTGCCGGTCGAGGTCTTCCAGAAATTTGCGGAGGAAGGTTGTCTGATTCGGATCGCATAAGCCAGGTTACCATGTGCCATCCTCAGCGGGCTCTACATTTTCCGGTTAGTCAAGTGCAGGATGAAAAAGGGGAAGAATAGGTCCAAATCGCGTTGACCAGTCTTGATTCCATCCAGGACAAGTGCACATAGACGGACTCACGCTTTCGCCACCCGTTTACGCTGTCGTTTTCGATGGTTGTGGTAGGTATTCAGTGCAGAGTCAAATAGTCGCCCGCCGGGATTGGGTAGACTCCCAAAAAGCTTGCGAAGCCTCGATATGCATCCCGAAAATCGCCGAACACTGGCCGGACCGGAGCCCCATACGCGGTATATATATACTTCCCAGGTTTTTGCCCTCTTCAATGACACCTGCCCATACCAGGTCGTGACGCCAAGACGATCTTGGGGGCGCATTAACGGATGGTGGGAATATTCAGAAGCTGGTAGTGGGCAAGTCTCGCACTAGTGACTTCTGCGAGGCTTACATCCCCTAACTGCTCAACTAATCAGGCCAAAATCTCCGACTGGTTAGCTTCACTTGCGAGCCGGCCGTGAGAAAGCCGCAGAATGGGGAGAGCTACCTTGAAGTGGAACCACCCGCTGATTCTTTGGTCCAGCTGTTGACCTACCAAGTGGAAAGCTCGGTTGGGAAAAAGTCTGGTGGATGGTTCTTCTGGTTCGGAAGAACTAAGAGGTAACCACGGATCGGGAATGCCCTCTTCTATTTTCTCCTCCTCTTCCTCTTCGTCTGCTTCGTCTTCTTCTTCCTCTTCGACCTTCTCCTCGAGCTTTTGCACTATCAGTATTCTTGGGGTCTGGCCCTCCCTCCGTAGTAAGAGGGCGACTGAAACATTGGGGAGGTAAGGAATGCTGGTTGAGCTGGGAATCTCAGAACCAAAGCCAGCTGGCGGGGGAGTCTGCAAGTCGATTACTTAAACTGGAGCCGGTGGGAGTTAACTTTGCTGCCAAATTTAATATAGATCGCGGTGTAGCTGCAAGAGACCGGGATAGAGCGACCCACACCTACCGGTTAAGAAAATATTTGTTGTCATCTTCGTCATATCCACCAGCTCACTGTATGAATCTCCCAAGGAGTTATCTTTGGAGCTGGACGGCTGGTCAGCCTTGGAGCTGGACGGGGAATTATTTCCGAGCTGGACGGCGGTGGAATTGCGATTAAAGGGACCTCGACAACCGTCCTTAAAGGGGTAGCCGATTCAGAGTTGGAATCGGACTTTAGCCCACAATCGCATAAGAGTTGGTCAATGGCTTCGGAGAAACACTTTCACCGTTTCCGCCGTTTGGGGTTGGACGAGGACAGGTTGGAGCTAGCTGGACGTTTGGTCAGTTTCCTTTTCGCTTCCCGGAGTGAGAGTTTTGGAGGTTGCGGCGGTTTATGGTCCTTCGAGACGCCCCACACCCTAGAAGTGGTATCAATACTGGGTGGTTCACCAGACGGCGAGGGCCAGCTGCTGGACGAGGTCGACGTAGGTTGGAAGGGCCGGGCTGACCGGCCGAAGACTTGTTGGTACCAGACGAGACCTGAGGAAGGGCTTTTCACTTGTTCACAATGACAAGGATATCCAATACTGCCTCCCTCATGCGCGGCGGGGCTTGCGTCACCGGAGCGATCCGAGCTCGGTCCTCTTCAAGCTGAGCTTTCCGCTCACAGATATGGCATCTGAAACAGTCTTCGTTAGCTCACAGGGAGACAATTACGTGGTCAGCCCGATCCAGGTCGTCACAGGCAGCGTCAAGCCAAGATCAAATTTGTCTAAGCTTGGCTCTCAGTTTCTGCTGCCCGGAGGATGCCTCCTGGACCTGCTGTTGGAGGGAAGATATATGATGGAGACCCTGAGAGTTAGAACCCCGCTGCAGATCCCATTCGGTTTGTACTTTGGACAACTTGCTGGAAACTTGGCGGCACTTGTCGCGGAGATGTGACGGTTCTTGGGATCTTTGCGACGCCGGGGCGTTTTTTTAGATGTGTCAACTGCTTGACTGCAAAACTAATTTTGGATAGTAAGTAACAGAAGCATCGGGACAGGACGATGTGGCACCAACGCTAAGGCTTGGAGCGGATGGCTAGTTCCTGGTTAGCCGTCCCAAGAGGTTCGACGACGTCAACCAGCATGCGGTGGTGGTCGCAATCACGCGTCAAGCTCACGACTTGAGTTTCGAGACTTGTTTTCTGGTCGCGGAGGTCGGGCTCCGAATATGAACTTCGGACAGCAGCCTCGTCTGCCCGACGGTTAGTCGGTCGATGGCCTGGATCATATCCATCTGGACCTGTTCCAATCCAGCCAAGAGGGCGGTCAAGGCGTCCCCCGAGTTTTTTTAGGCCCGCCACCATGGGAGAGTCATATTGCGTAGTACCTGATGTAGTGCGTCCGTTATCTGGCCCACTACCGCACGGAGGCGTGCTATCCCGCTCCGATGCGTCTGATAATCACTTCTCAAGTTAAGTAGCTGAGGCGTGATATGATTCAGCAGCCGGCGGAGAATTAGGTAGATCAGCTGCAAAATTCTACAGTTATCCCGGCTGAGCGAGAGGTCAGCTTGCATGGAAGATAAGGCCCGTGCCAGTGGTCCTTATATACTTGGTTAAAAAGATGAAGAGCAGTACTGATATCGGTCGGTGGTAATTCCTGGTCGGTCACGTCCAAAAAAAAGGATGGCGCTATCGTGATCTCCAGCTGGCTAAGCGACGGATCGTCGCCTACCTGGATGACTCTGTCGGGACGGATAAGCAGGGCTGGAAGTACATCAAAACGGTTAAAGGACGGGCTGTTTTAAGTTTTGAGGCTGGCCCATAAAGCTGCCCGATCATGTCATCGGAAACGGTGGACGGAAAGACTTACCGAATCGAGGCATGTGCGTACAATGGAGTAATGAAAACTACGTCGGGTGAGATAGTGCCTCAACCATGTTGCGGCTGCGACTAGCCTCGGGGGCGGCTGTGGTGAAGTGGTTCAGGGATGAATCAACTGCCGGATGCGGAACACACCTGATCAGAGACATCTCTGAATGGCCTAAATTGCTAGCCGGGATGACCACTCTAAATCACTTACAAAGTCGGAAGATTGGCTAAAAATGGTGGACGGAGGAGCTCTGCGGTGCCAAATCGGCGCATGGATGCAAAAGCAGTGAAGGGTGAGTCCAGAGTCAGGGAGATATCTGGACTAACAGGGAGTGTGGCAGCGAAGTCGGACCAGGTTAGCCGTGATGGGTCAGGTCAGCCGTGCTGCCCGACCCCTACTAGCGGGGATCGAGCTGTTCTATAAAGGTGGTCGATGGTAAGTGCAGGCAGCCAAGGGACGCATGTGAGGCTCCAGGGATGCTAGATCCCGGATGAGGCATCAATATGTCTCACTTAAACTTACCGTCTTGGAGCCACGTGCCCAAATTATATCGCTAGACAATCGAGTCGCGAAGAAGAAGATGTTGAAGATAATTATCAAGGCCACTATATTTAGTGGTAAGTTACACTAGCCATGCCGGCCGCTATATTTTGTGTGAGGTATACCATAGGTTCATATTGGATTTTGGGATAAAATCAGTATACGTTACTCTTTCTAAGACGTAAGTTGCTATTGGTTCACAGCAGAGGGCTAACAAGGCCCCCTCTAGTTGTCATTGGTTTGCCTTTGGACGGTCACAAGAGACCCACCGAAAGTCCCCCGACCGGGAGTAATTTGAATACTCACTCAAGTCGCCCGTGTTTGAAACACGGTATTGTTGTATTGGAAGGGAAGGCGATGTTTTGGCTTACTGTGGAAGATTGTGGAATATTGTTTGGAGCTCACGTCTACGCGTATGATTGGAGTAACGCCTTTATTGTCTTTGGTCGGGCTGGCCGACTGAGTAATTTGCGGTATATTAAAACTAAGTATCACACCAGTCCGGTCCGCGGTGAAGATTTCCACCCATGAGCAACCCTAGTCCTAACACGCATCAACCTGCCTTAACCGGCTTCTTTACTTTTCGCCCGAGTCCACCAGAAGGGCGTAACTGCCAGTGCGGACGGGTACACAAGGTGAGATTAAACAAGATGGATCATCCCAGTCGTCACAGCCAAGGGGATGGAAGTGACCGGTCCAGCCAGCTGAATGCTGACTTGAACCAAGACCTGGATGGACGGAATACCCCCCTCCCCTCCGACAGTCAGTCTTCTCGGCCCGCCGTGGGTGTTCGCACTTTGGAAAGAATTTCCAAGAGGGACTACACCTCAACAGTACCTTTATCTGTTTTACTCCCTTTGAAACTGAAAAAGAACTTTAGCAATAAACCCATCCTGGAAAAGTGGGTTTCCTCTCAAACCCTATTGAGGAAACAAAGCAAACGAAAAGTTGCCGAGTAAAGATGACATGCGCTGCAGAGAAGTCGTCGCGGACGCACGAAATGGCGCGCTCGTACTTGATGCGAATGCAAGATGAAGACGAGGTGGAAGAAATCAAGTTAAAAAGAAGGCGATAAAAAGTGTCGTAGAGACAAGAAAACAACGAGGAAGATGGTCAAAAGCCATCAAATCACGGCAAGCGGCAGAGACCGGGCGTCCTTGATCTTTTCAAATTCGTCATGATCGGCTAGTTGTTGTTCCCTCCTATCTTCGGGCAGCAATGCTTCGTGGAAACCAACCTGTATCCGTCGTTGGTGGCAAGGTGGATTCATGGTCGATTGAAATTCTTCACCATTTTTAGCTTGAGACATGCACTATTGGAAATGCACTGTAGACCGTACCGACGATGATCGGTTTTAAGAGTAAAGTGAGCCCAGCGCATACGCCTCAAAGGATGACGAAGCGTGGTGTAAAGTGATGTTCAGGGGTGAGAAAAAGTGAAACCTGGATGACCCAAATTGGAATAAGCTACGAATTAGTCGACATGCGTCGCCCTAATGTGCTCAGCGTCCGTAGTCAGCTACTGCGGCTTCGTCAACACTGGAGCGGCACCACGCTCCTTGTCTGAATTGTACGCACGATGTGTATCAACTTGAGCTTTATCTTTCACCTTTTTTGCGGACAAACGGAGCACGGACACACAGCAAATGATATGCCGCTTCTCACGCGCAGTCACTTATGACAGGCTTCCGAGACGTTTCTGGGAAGCCTGTCAAAAATGTGCCTTTAAAGCATTCTGGACGGCATCGTCAGAGCGTTTGAGCACCTGTGCGATGCCCCAGACCGAAAAACCGCGCAATGAGAGCGTCCAAATGGACTTGCGCTCTTTGTCAGTCAGGAATGAAGCTCGTGTAATGGTTAGCGAATTGCGAAGTGGCACCACGATTGGTGGGATAGCTGTCTGTATAGTAGAAATGAGGTGAGAGATGTGGGTCAAATACGCAAACTTTTCGAAAAGTATGTACTATATCTTGTCTTTATTTTGTAGAGCCCGGGGAAATTTTAGCGAATGAAAACACAAGTTGAAGCATCCTCTGCAAACAAGGATGTGCGTTACGAAAAAGGGACAAATATCTTTTTTGTTGAAAACAGCATCTTAGGTCAAATACAAATCCATAATAGTATCAACTGCTACGCATACCAGACCGTGGTCGATTGGTACGCTGCTCACTTCGGGACCGGGGGGTCCCGGGCTCGACCCTACCAACTTGTTTGGATTCGTAAAGGGTTAGGGACATTGTGTTAACATTTCATTGGTTAATACTATATTTAGGAAATAGGTACCGGTACATGTACCATCATTGAAGCAGATTGATTACGCAACACCATCATCATACAGGCTTGAAGCAGATTGATTACGCAACACCATCATCATACGGGCTCTACTACATGAAGTACACCATTCTCTAAATTCCGTTTCAATGCAGTCGCTTCAGACGTCGGTCGGGAGCTTGGGCCACACTATCAGCACCACTTGCATTGATCAATATGCTGAGAGAGTGATGCTTCCTCGCATTGTACTCTTTGTTGTCATCGCAAGTCTATTGCTTTTCACACTCCTTCGGCATCGTCGACGACGCACGCGCCAGTTGGCGACATTGTTGCCAAAGAACGTGGTTTTAAGTGTGTCTAACGATGACTATTCGAGCCAAAAGCGCAGGTTTGCTTGTTTTTTACTCACAACCGTGACATGGATTACAATATTTATCTACACATTTAACGCGTCCACGGTCATGCCGTCCACAACAATGAGTGCTGCACAAGCACGACCGCGAATTGTCTTTAGTTTTACGACGACTACGAAAGGGATCGACAAGATAGAGCCAACAGTATATGCTCTCGTCCATCAAGAAGGTGACGGGTTTGATATTATCTATGTCATAATCCCTCGACAATATCGAGATAAAACGATAAGAATCCCCTCGTGGTTGTTAGAGGAC
This sequence comes from Sclerospora graminicola, assembly GCA_001887855.2. NCBI lineage: Eukaryota > Oomycota > Peronosporomycetes > Peronosporales > Peronosporaceae > Sclerospora > Sclerospora graminicola. The sequence continues at coordinate 16,189 of MIQA02001352.1, read as the reverse complement.
GCCACGATATTAAATCGCGCTGAATTCTATGGTGTATCGTTTGCCATTGGAACGAGCTCGTATCATACAAAGTTGAAGTTGATTATAGTAGATACGGATTTTGGACCCGCGAGTAAGGTCCTTGGGACATTGTTGGTGGAACAAGATCCGAATACAATAATTGTTTACGGTGATGACGATCGACTTTATCCACCTCAACTATCCGAACGTGTACTTTACTATACGCACAAATATCCAAACGATGCCATTGCCGTCTTGGGAGGATGGATCTCTGCTGAGGACCAATTCTATTGTGGACGTAGTATTGCGGTTGGTGTCAATAGTGTCTCCTTCGTAGGAGGAGCTGGTGGCGTCGCCGTGAAACGAAGATTTTTTGGACTAGGAAAAGCAACTTTGCCAGTCTTTCAAGTGGCAAATATGTCGAAAGCGTGTTTTCTGGGTGATGATTACTATTTATCTCGCTTCTTAAGTCGTAATAATGTTCGTCGACGGATTGTTTCGGATAGTTGTTGGAATATTGATTTGCTTACGGAATCATTTACGGGTACGGGTTTATCCAAAGCTCCCTCGAAACATCCGGGCGGAGCCAATGTAGAACATTATCAACAATGTATTCGGGAATTTGGACAAGATCAGGACCTGTCACACGATGGCGAGTTTGGAGCCGTTTATATGTTTGCTCTATCACGTGCATGGGGAATACTGCGCGGGTTCCAGAGTTTGTACGCTAAAGGTGAATTCGTAACCTGCTGATAGAGAAAAGTTTAGGTGAACGATACGACGACACAGAAAGTTACGGTTTCATGTTATCTTCGTTGTACTGTATCTAAATTTCTCACCGACAATTGGTTACGTCGGTGGGTGGGTACGTTGGTCGGGGTACGATGATCGTATCACTTAAATAATGTCTGACGCTGACGGGGTCGACTAGTGCGCGCTTGCAATGCTTGACGACGCTTTTGACTCTCTATGCGTCTGCTCATATACGTTTTCGACTGTTCGTAGTCCATGTAGCGAGGATCAATGTCCGTCGGGGGTAATATTACCTTTTTGAATGATTTCTTCGATTTGACGACGTGGCAGTGCACTTGGTTACCGTGGATTTTCCTGGTATTCTTTTCTCCTTGTTGTGTCTTCGTCACCTTTGATCGCAATCTCTTGGCTATCGCTGGACATGTGTTTCTACTAGTCGATAAATCGAGTGACTTTAGTGTGTATCGTAGTGTTCGGCCGACGCTGCTTCCTGTGGTCCACTCTAAATAACGACGAGCAGCAAACTCCAGTCGATCTGATACGTACGCGTGAAAGTGCGAGGATGTCAACAAACCCACACGAAACATTGGTTCTTGATTGAAACAAAATGTCTCGAGCGAATACGACATGGACGTTCTGAATGTCCATGTTGCTCGCGTTTGTTGAAGATGGGGCGGTACATTCGGTGAAAGCGCGACGACGATAGTGGAGCCACTTGAACGCCACGAAAGGTTGTGTCCATCTGGAAACGACTATAGTGATTACGGGATTTTCGAATGGGATGATGGAGTATTCCCCACTCATCATCGTCGTCGGCTTCGAATGCGACGTCTGGAGGAAATCTGCGCCATCACAGCACACGTTTAGTTGATTATACTTTGATATTTTGTGAAAGAGAGAGCATTGGATTTACTGGAACGAGCAAAACTTGGGGCGTAGAATGGAAGAAATGATCGCGTCAATTGGCAGACACATTTGACTTTTCTGCGTTGAGAATGTAGCCATATGGCACGATGACCTGTCAAAACGCATACTGAAAAGACGTGCTTCAAAGTGTATACTCACATTCCTATTGTCGATAGGGTCATTATACAATCTCAACCAATAAGATCGACGTCACACTGGACATCACTGCGACTTCGTAAAATGCTACCTCCTTACATAACTTGTGGTGACTCGGGGATTACATGGTACAGCAAAAAAGTATACCAGTTAGTTTAAGATTAAATAACGAATTGGGTTGTTGCTAATAATGAGTATTCCGATTTATTACATTTTGATTTAGAACATAAAAATATTTTGAAAATATTTTTAATTATATAAAATTTTAAAAATAATTGATTTTAATGTAGTATGCACTTGACGATGTCGAGTATACTATATACTGTAGAAGTTAATCTACTTCGTATTGAAAGAAAGCATTACAATAATTATTAGAAAGTCATTCGTTCGGTAACGGAAAAAAGCGAACCGAAGATTTTTATCAACAAATATATGAGGAACCTCCCACAGCGTATAAGACCTAGCCGTAATGAAAGTGCTGTAAACAATTTAAGCATCAGTTACGTAAAACGAAGGCTCAGCACACTGTTACGACGTACATAATTGTTAGAAATTTCAGGTTTCGCACAAAATAACGTTTAAAGTATTTTGGTACTTTAAACCGATGAAAATGGTACAAAACTAGTACACGGTAATATCGGTTTTGGATATACAGTGTGAACTTTAGAAAAGGAAACACACAAAGTCGAAGTTGCACTCGCATGAGTTTCCTGGGATGGCGGGTTGGTTATGGAAGTCAAGAATAGTTTTAGGAACAGTAAAAGAGATCGAATAGCTAGTCGATAATCACTTCTCAATATACATTGCATTGCTAACTTTAGCCTTGCTTTATTTGCTCGATTATCGACATCAAGCTGATTTCACTTACCGGCCTACCTTCGACTGTCAACTATGAACGACGAATTTCAACAGGCTATGAGCCCAAAGTGCCATGATGATAACTTCGGTGAATATTATGAATAAGAGAAGCCTACCACGATGGGAGATCATGGTGCCCGTCTGGTAGACATGCTGAAAGTCGTAATGAACATACTTGACCGACTCGAATCGAGTCGAAGACAACCCGACGTGGATAATTTTGGTTTCAATGACCCCACGCGACTGGGAACGAAGATGCGAATGGCATCTTTAGATAGAACGCCGGAAAAGAAACCAGATTTGGCGGATCACTTCAAGAACATGCAGCTGGATTTAGAGGCCTGAACTACCAAATACGCATCAACCAAAACCGGAACCAAACCCACATCCGCAACCAAATCTACACCCACAACCAAATATACACCAACAACCGAATCTACACCCGCAGACAAACATGCAACCGATCTTCAAAACTCCGTCAGCACGCGAATGCAAATTACGAATTTCAACAATAATCGTTAAGCCAGCCATTGCCAAAGTGCGTCTTGCCCGTTCAAAGGTATCCAATAATCACAAAAGCTTCGCAATCAAAGGGATAGAAATAGAAAGACATGTATTACCAATAATCACAAAAGCTTTGCAATCATCTGCCAAGATGCTTGGTCACTCGTTGTACCAAATCCAAAGCAGCCAATTAAGACCTTCCAATTGATACGCTCGAAGTGAAAGCGACTGGCCTTCCCCAAATCTCGAGACTCTTCCAGTTTACGATATTCCCGGATAGTTGGACGTCGGTCGTGGCTTCCACATCTCTTCATCCGGCACAATAATTTACGTTTTGTACTTAGCCAAAGCTGCATCGTCCTTTTTATAGCACGCACGTTCCGACGTCGCTTCCGTGTAGGATAAAATGCACCACTTAATATAGCACCATCTTTTGGTGAATCAGGATAAAGATAGTAAATAAGTATATCTTTATGGACTTTTGCCATAAGTGGGGGCTATTCTGATAAATATTCCAAACAAGGAACCATTTTCAAATAGTGGACGCTCAAGTAAAGTGGAGAAAAATTTCCCACCAAATTGGTCGTTGAGACAAGTGGGGGCAAACCTTTGACATAGATAAATTTAGACAACAAGAACTGGAGCAATCGCCGAGCCGAAGTCCCTGAAAATGGTCAGTGCTTCAGATGAAGATGAAACAAGACCCCACCGATCGCCCCCCAACACGCTCGTCCGTGGCATGATGCTCAAGGACCGCGAGTCCCTAACACGTTTCATTCCTGATATCGTGCTTCGTCAAGGCAGACGGGCGGTTGTGGACAGGAGGATGAACGACGGGAAGAGTGTCATCTTTCGCTATACGAGTGACGACGCGCCTTTTCGTCTTACGCGCTCTAAGGTCGAGGAAAAGAAACGTTCGTGGCTACTTTTTATCAGGTGAATCTACGCAATTGTCGGCAAGTTTCGCGCAACCTCTCCGTTGTTTTAGGGAAATAAATCTCTAGCAAGAGAACGCAAAGACCAAGTCCTGTATCTCGTCCATCTATCTAAATGATGTCGCTGCATAAAAAACATTATGGCTAGAGGTAGGGCAACTGAACTAAAACCATGTTGAAGGGATAATGCATCCATGTTCAAGTATCTACGCTAAAGACCTTTTTTTCACGTTCGGGGTCCCATGCAAAGAAGCGTGCCGTGAGAATCTTTAGGCACTTGAAGTGCATAGCACGGGAGCAGTTTTTTGAGCCCACGATTTTCATGGCGGGGCTGGCAAAAATACCACATTTAAGTAGCTTGGCCTGGCTGCTACTTACGCTCAGCGGCAAGTGCACGCGCTCTTATTTTCGCCTCATCATTGCGCTTGAGACGCAGCTTAGGATTCTTGATTCACACGAGCCCCCAGATTCAGTAATAAGCCCCCACCTTTGGAAGATTGTTTCCTTGTTTGGAATATTTATCAGAATAACCCCCACTTTTATGGCAAAAGTCCAGATTTTTGTATCATTTTAGGGATTTGTTCACTATGATTGCAAACTGGCCTGGACGGCCAATTATCGGAGGCGGTACTCCTTTGATCCTGGTCGATATCAGGATCGGACAAGTCATCACTAGAATGGCTGACCCGTTCGACCCTGTCTTCCGACTGGTCGTCATGTGTAACTGAATCCAAATTTAAGTTCATCTCACGTTGTGTACCCATTGGTATTCAGTGGTTTCACTTAATCAGGTGGACTCCAGATGAAGAAAGTTTTCCCGATCAGGTCGGGGGATGCGACTTCTTCGAGACAGGGGTGTTTTCCGGTGGAAATCTTCACCGAAGGGTTGCACTGTGTAAAGTACCGTAAAAGTCGGGTCGGGATTCTTCAACCGACCGGACGAACCAATAAACGATAGATAACCAATAACCACGTAAATCACGATGTAATCACGATCTTCCACAGTAAAAACACAAAGTCATCTCCACAACATTTTCAATCAATAAGACGTGTTCAAGACAGGGGGCGTTAGAGTGAGGGCTGACAATCCCGTCAGGGGACTTCTGGTGAGCCAAAATGTGTCCATGCGCGTCTCAACCGGGAATTTAGTTGAGCTACAGGGGCCTTGTTAGCCCTATGCTCCCAATGGGCGGAGCGGCGCTTTGCTTAGAGGGCAAATCCAATCCTATTACTTATTATCTAATATCTAATGTACCGTACACCAACCTATGTGGCTTATCTAAATTTCCGATCTTGATCGTCCTATCACATGATTGGTCGGTACCACCTTCAACCGGTCTTCAACTGGTCCTTCGAACCTGAATCCGGAGTCGGATTAGAGTCGGCTTCTTGGGCTGATTTAAAACCGACTTCTGGGGCTGGCACAGAGCCGAGTGGTTGGCTTCTTGAGGACGAATGAGACCGTCTCGGGTCGACTTGGGGTCAGCTTGAGGTCGGCTCGGGATCGGCTTCTCTGACTGATCTGAAACCGACTTCTGCAACTGACACAGGAACGACCTTGCGGGAACGGCTTGTGGTCGGCTTCTTGAGGCCGACTTGGAGCCGACATTTTTTGGTGCCGACCGGGGCCGGTTTGCGCCGACCATCGAAGCTGACTTCGACTTATGTTGACACGTCTCCAGACAAATCCATGCTGTATACCTGTATACTTGTATCGAATTCCCTTTCTCTCTACTCCACTGGAGCTTTCCATTGATCACCATGTCTTGGGACTAGACCAACAATCGATCCTTAATTTGTCTGACCATTCAGATTGTCGATATACAGTCGATCAACCATACTCCTAAACTTGTCTGACCATTGGACCAACAATCGATCAACCATACTCCTTAACTTGTCTGACCATTCAGATCGTCGACATTCCTTTAACCTCGACACCACCCAGACAGATATTCCATGCGTTGACCCCAACCGTAATCGACATTCGTAGGCGTATCTTGACCGGTTCGACCTCTGAGTCGACCCGGTCCGATATCCGAATATTATATTTGTAGATAGTAGTGATAATTAACCGATCCACTCCACTCGTGTAAATGGCGACCTCCGTGCCTTTCTTCACATTTTCCACTTAACCCGTTATTGCACGTACCATTCAACGTTAGATCGGCACGTCCCACCTATCAACTATCGCATCCTGCCCATCCATGATGGGTGCCCTCGCGACCACTAATCAGCGCTGAGTAGTGGGTCACTTTCATCTGCGTATTTTGACTTTACCACAGCGTCAAATTGGAGCATCGACCAGCAAGTTTCGTGCTACAGTCCGTATGCAGAATATTTTTTTCCTATTTTCAAGGGTCAATTAGCGATAGGTGCGGATTTTATTTTTCGTGGGTGAGAGTTAGAACTACCTATAGGGGTGCCAACCCTTGCAAAAATTCTGCTGATTTTTCCCCATTTTTCGTCTGATTGTTTTGCCAATTTTGGCAGATTTTGAAAACCGAAACCAGCTGCTTGTTCCTCCTGAAAAATGGAGGCGATGACTCAGTTTTCGATATTTGTGAAAGAAGCGGGTGTGTCCAGTTTAGGTTGAGGCCAATGATTTCAAGGAGTTGCGTGCAGTATTTGTTACAGAGCTCGCTAAAGAGCAACCCGGAGATCAAGGTATATTCCAGCAAGCGTACGCCTTTTGTTATTGACCTAAATCAGGGTTTCTATTAGAATGGTGTTATCACAATGATGCTACGGCTCAGCTTAACGGCTCCAAAGGATTTGTTACGCTCCGTGATGCTTACATTATGCTTCCATACAAGGTCTCGTAGAAAAATGGTGATATGGTACAATCTACTGCTGGTCTATGTACTACACTAAAGTGCGGCAATTGGAATGTGTTTGATTCGTTGTCTCTCAAGCACAATAATAATTCGTGGCGCTTTTTCAGGCGTTCATGATCCCAAAAAATTAGATCCAACGCGTGTCGTGTCAGCAGTTTCAAAAATATCTCGAGTTTAATCTATATCTCGTGCATCTCTTGTGCTCGACTCAAGCCGAGCCGAATGTCCGGTAACAACCGCTCCCCACGAAACACTGAAACTAGCGGAAGTAGATAGAATAATCTCCATTAGGATTGCCTGTAGCAGCGCTGGAGACCATAATGGGGCAAATGTAGTAGAAGTTATTCTTAGAAAGATCCAATAGCAGTACTCTGAATCACACAGAAACGGAGAAGGATCTGAGGCTACCGTAGCCATGAGGTCAAGCTCACGGAAGATATGATGCAAGTCCGTTAGTTTGATCATGAGTATGTAGTTCCAAGTTCCCATAATTCCATTAGCATTAGCTACACCCGAAATGAAGGCATCACGAGCGGTTTGTTTTTAAAGGTAGAAGAAGCAAAAGCACCGCCAACTGGTAGAGAAATCGACACCTGAAGTAAGAGGGATCGATAGTATTCGCTTAACTAAGCCATCGGTTGGGGATGGTTCCTCCACCTTGGGTCTATGCTTCGAGCAAGCTGGTGAATGCGGTGTTGTTGGAGTACGCATCACCGGCTGTGGCAGCAGCTACGATGGCTACGCTGTAATGACGTTGGTTACCTCAAATTTCGTACTTAATCCAAAAATTGAGTGAGATAATCCACAAAAACAAACAAATCTCTTAAAAATGTTTATTCTCGGGCACTGAAATCTACAGACCGACAGTTTAAGCCTCGCTGTATACACTTAGGTAGAATAATGACGTGGTGAGGTCACTATACCAACACTTAGGGAACAATCAACCCTGATGTCAATGTGCACACTCCTTCTGAGTTAGCTTGGTTGTGGTAGCGGTGACGATCGGGTAGTGTTAGAATCTTGTAAGTAGTTCAGGCGCTTGGTGTTGGAGTAGTCAGTTCTTAAAGGGGGGGGGATTTCGTAACTATTAAAGTTAAGATATAGATGTACCTCTACCAGGCCACTTCATATAGCTACTTCCTACTTATGTATTCCTACTGATATAATTCCACTTTATGCCACTTAACCCAAATTCACTACTGTCCAATCATAAGCCGTCGTCCCTGTTAAAACTTGCGATAGTGAATAGTAACCCACTTTACCACAGCCGCCCTTTGTGATGCTACAGCGTACCGCGAGCAAGAGCGAGCACTCTGCCACTTCTGACGTAATCGAACCATTAAATATCCACAATCACACTTTTTGTTCTTCGTCTTAGCATATCCGTATTGTTCGCAACGCATGTGCTTCTCTCCAATGAGTAATATAGCTTGGCATCTTAATATTGTAAGCTCTCTCCATCAATTTTGTCCATACACCACTTTGCTCGTATGTTTAATCATTTACGTTCTCGTCATGTTAGGCTTGTAACACTTGATGCCTCTTTTCTTCCCAATGAGTAATAAATCTAGGTGCTCAGCTCACTTCGTCCTCTTCTTTTTCCATCCAGATGTTGCTTCACATTTGCTACCATCACTATCTCTTGGGTACTGTCATCCTTTGGGTTGTCCGCCTCCTAGTTGTGTGAATTAGACAAAATTGCCTCCAGCGTACGCCTCCTTTGATTATACAGAAACGTCTTGTCATAATCTGCGACCTATTTTTATCATTTTCCGGCGTTTCAATGTATTCTTCTTCATACCATGCCTCAAATTTGCGTTTGGCGACCCATTGGATGTTGATATGCTGCTTCCGTTCCCAAAGCACAGTGCTTAGCTTTGCAAATGTCGTTAAGAATAAAATCTCGACAAACGTCAGTCTTTGACGCGCCTTGACTGTTCGGCAATTCCACCCTATGCTCAGCTATTTATTCATCGTAATGTATTCACCATTGGACGCTCGTCGGTAGGCGCATCCTCTTCCCTTGCCTTTTCGCTATCATCAGTGACGTTCTTCATATCTTCACATTCAACTGCCACCACCACAAGTAATTTCAGGAGAAACTCTTTTTGCCTGCGGTGTGGGCTGCATCATCTCCGCCCTTTTGGGTTTCAGTTATCTTCATGAATCTTTTCTTTGTGTTGAGTAAAACGCGCGCCTAATATCCTCAACGGGGCGTGTAATATAACCGAAATATATACAAAAACGTTTTCTCCGCAAGATTTTGTGGTCCCCCATTATTTTGTGTATACCTAATCAAATTCTGACTCCTCGAAATCCCGCACCATTTTGACAATCGGAAATGCTCCAGATAGTACCGTGTTTCACGCTCAAAATGATACATACAGTACCGTAATCCACTCCAAACAGATAAAAACAGTATCATAGCCCAGTTCGAAATGATAAAGACAGTACCGTAAATTCCATCGTTCTTCACTAACGTCCTCCAATTGGTTATTTGTTCCACCTGAGACTCCATCAAATTGCATTCATATACCACCAAGTCTTGCTTCAGACACTCCTTCTATAGACATTTCACCAAGTATGATCATACCCGTTCTAGCACATCACATTCCTCACTCCATGCTTCTACGACACATATTTAAGACCGTTCCATCGCATTCACTTTACTCCTTGCGTTTCAGCGACACACATTTAAGGTCGTTTCTTCACGCTTTAAATCCCATGTTGCATCGACACGCATTTAAGGTCGTATCTTTACATGTTCGTCTTCACACGCTTCGGCGGCTCACATTTTAAGGCCGTTTTTTTCACATGTTCTTCGTTTTCATGCTACGGCGACACACATTTAAGGCCGTTTAATCACATGTTCTCATTTACATGATTCGGCGGCACACATTTAAGGCCGTTTCATCGCATGCAGTAATCATGATAACCAAAATCCACATTTGCTCCAATTACATTATTGTAATCTGAAATTACACTGCCACTTTGAGAAATAACTTCTAATGCCTCATGCAGCTTCAATCTTCGCTACTCCAGCTTGTCGTGTGATGATTACCTGAGTATCTCTTTTAGTGCAGCCAACTAGGTCCCGCACCCTTTCTGCTCACAACCAACTCGGGCTCGTGGCATGTATTTTCTCTTACTCTTGTGTCCTGTGAATCTTCCAATATCACAGACATAATTTTCTTGGTTTTTCTAGTGGTCCATCACCAACGTATTCATATCTCTTAATTTCATCCAGCCTTTCCAACACTCATCCATGTCCAGTTCAAGCCGCCTCTTAAACTATTCCCGTGACATCCTCACACGAAGCCATAAAACTTCCAACTTGTGCATACATGTCACGCCAAAATATAACCTCCCCAATTGCGCCAAAACATTGAATATTCCTTAATGCGCTCCACTTCATGGTTCTGTACGGTATGCATCCGTCTCGTCCGTTTGTTGCAACGGCCGTGACACGTCGCGGCAACTTGATTTTTGGTCGTCATACTCGACCCCACAATTACTGGTTTAATTGATACATAAACATCACTGACAGCCCCGTCCGTTTGCTACAACGGCCATGACACGTCACATTCACTTGAATTTTGGATTGTCATACTCGACCAAACAGTTACCGGTTTTATCGACACATAGACATCACTGACAGTCTCCTCCGTTTGTTGCAACGACCATGACACATCACAGCAACTTAAATATTGGATCGTCATATTCGATCTTACAGTAACCAATTTTATTAGCATACTGGTAACTGCCTCAACACCATCATCCACACTGCGATAAAATAGTTCTGAGAGGTTGTTTAGCCGTTGTAGCTCTTCCTATGTGTACGACGACTTGACCGTCCCTGCCGGTAAGGACACCGTTGTATCGTGAGTTAATAAGTCGGTTGGTTGTACTTTCGTCAAGTATGTATTAAACCGACTATGAGAAAATCCATGAGCAATATTTTCACTTTATTAAGCTGCACTGATAGAATCATTTGATTATACCGTAAAAGCCACTAACTTGTCCAAAATTAATGCGTTAATCTCCACACACAATTGGCTTGCACACGTTACGTATCTTAGCTAGCTTGAAAACTCTAACTAGCTCACGATATTCACTCCCATTTACTGCTAATTTGGAATTGATGTTATACTTCGCCGCTAATATTTGCCAAGTGGGCAACTTCCATAAAATGATGTCAAACATGCCACCTTTTCTTTCTTTCAGCTTCATAGCACCATCAAATATCAGCAAAAAATAGAACTTGTTCTATCCACTTCCGAAATAGGCCTAATCACTGGTATGATTTTTAGTGATTGGATAGGCGCTATATCTCTTGGCACTTCATTGATCTGTTTCTTTAGCACAACAGCTGCTGACAAGATGACTAGAAAACAAGCTGCTTCAAGTTCATTGTGAACAATCTCTAACGACTGAAGTGACAATATAGCTGCCCATTGCATCCCTCGTCCAGTCAGAAGTTTTATCGTGAATATGCACTTCATAGTTAAATATCTTGTGTAATCTATAGCATGTTGACCATGGAGGAAATGACTTAAATCGTACAGTGTCTTCAACAAATCTTGACGTTCCTTCTCTGCTTGTGTTACAACACCTTTAAACATCATACTCACATAGCGTACTATGTGTAGAATACCATCGTGGTTTTGACAGAATGCCACTCCAAACGCCCAAATATTTGTATACATCTCGATCACCACAGATTTATTCCGGTGTAAGTAACGCAACAATGGAAACTACAGATTGTTGCGTTTTTTTAGGTCGACAGGTTGTCCTCATAATTACCAGACATACGCTTGTTTGAAAATTGACATCAACGGATAACAGCCAATGTTGCAGCACTTCCTGTACTTCTACGAATGAGTTTTCGAACTAATGCGCAGTAACGCACCAATGGAGCATCCGCTAGACGTTGTTTCAGCATTTCGGATGTATTATGCGCATGAACTATTTGAGTTTCATTTTAAAATTTGATGTCCATAACTACATGCAAAGCCACCCCAAACGTAACGAAATTGTCAATAAAGCGATAGTAATTAATCACGCTGCCCAAAACCCGTTGTATTCCTTTGACAGTTTTGAGTAACGTCATGAGCGATATAGACTCCAGATTCCTGGGCGCTACCAAATTCTCTTGTCTTGATATTTTATGGCTGAAAAAATCCACTTTTTCTTCCTCAAAAAATATCTGAGCAAACATATAGTTATTTCGTGTTTGAATGACTTCAGTAGAAATTCCAACATCACGCAAAGCCATTCCCAATTGTTTGTGCCGAAAGTCACACCATCAATATAAGATCGTTTTCCAATTACCGGCTTAATTGATGACTGCTCTACTGCACTCACATGAAATACATCATTGGTAAAGACTCAAGTCTGTCTCTTCCCATTGTATCTCGTGTATCTTATTGTCTCTTTTAGTTCCGTGCCGTCGGAACCCAATTTTCTTTGCTGGTGGAGGCAGTGTAATTTCAGAGCCAATGAAAGCAGTCCTGTATCGCTCTAACATTTCCCGTAGCAAATTCCCCTCTTGTTGGATGGTGATTCCTGGCTCGCCTATGTCGGCATCAATCATACCAACCGGTGTGAGTGGTCCTGACTATACCTCCGAGATGAGCGCCAACTGTTTGGACATAGTTTAAGCAGATGTTTTAACTTCTTGGGTATGTATACCTCATGACCATGATCCAAACGTGTTTTACCTCCTTTTCAAAAGCCACCGCATCAATAGCGAAACCTGCTGAGGTTGTGTCTTCCACGTTTAGTAATGCTGGACACTCTCCTAGTTGTCAACTTTGTGATGACTTAACTGAACCCCGTTAAAAATTCCGAATACGATGCTTCTTTCAACGGATTCGTATACCAAAGGGTGAATGGTTCTTCTTCGGGGGTTATACACAACCTTCTTTCTACTCTAAGGTTACGTCAGCCTAGGCCATAAAATCAGTACCCATTATAATTGAGGAATGTCTCTCAAAATCTGACATCCACAGTTCATGTTCAAAAATCAATGCTGGGCCAATTCATATTTTTAATTTGGCGATTCCATGAGCTCCAATTGGGTTGTTGGATACGCCAAAGAAACTCGTAGGGTTGTGAAACATTTTAACCCCCACTTGTAGCAGCCTTGCTAAATTGATAAACATCAGTAAAAGTTTGGGTCCACTGTCCAACGTAAGCGGGATTTCTCATCATCCACCACTCCATGTACATACACTTGAGATGTCGCATTCGCTGAGTTAGTTTGGTCTCTGCACCGACCTCGTCTTTCTTTGTTTTTTTATATCCACTAGGCTGACTCTTGAGTTGGGTCTCTCGTGTAATTCCATCCCACTGGAAGTCATTCTGTCTTCAATCAATTGTATGCGCTTTTTTTCTGTTTCTGCGTTTTTCTCTTGTCTTCACTTATTTTCCTTCTTCTTGATATTTTTTTCATGTAACGGTCTGTTCTCCGCTGCTTGGTTTGCCTTTTCGTTTTTGTACTTGACAGCCCGTGTATTTCCATATGCATTGTGTATTCCGCTCTCATGTATGTTTCTCTTCTTTTCTTTAAATTTAAATTCTCCGCTTAACATGGCCGCTCCTTGTCCATTGACAGCATTTGCCACACACTACGGGGTTAGGCATTAAGCTGCTCTATACTTTTTGCCTTCGACAGCTCCCCCGATTTAAGCTTCGAACGCTATTCTGCCATCTTTTTAATGAAAGGACCGCAATACTTGATCGTATGACCTTGTAAGTTGCAATGTTTGCAGCAAATGTCCCCGTCATGTCCTCTCTGATTACAATGATCGCACACTTTAATCCTTTGAGGTGCTGGGTGGGTGTTTGTTGGCGCTCGTACAGGCCTTGTCTCTTGATTTGCACCCGATCGTGTCCCTTATGTGTTGGACGGCTCTCTGTCCACTCGATTCACGGCTGGTGCAAAGGTATCAGGCACCCCGTCTACTGGTCTTCGAGCACTTATTTTCTTCCCTGGACGCAACTGACATGATGTGTACATCATCGGTTTGTGCTCCAGGTCTTCGATATTCTAAAACTGTGTGAACCGGACCTGCATTTGTAATGTCCAATCGTGTAGGCTCTTGAAAAACTGCTGTATATGTTTTTCAAGAACAGTGGAATCTCCCGTCCCTCGAAAACTAATCCCAGCACGTAAAGCAGCTACATTTTGGCGGTACACGTAGCACATCGTGCTTTATAATACGTGATCCTGGATGGGGTCGTGTCCAAACAGTACTTCTTTTGGAACAATTTAAGCAACTGCCCCCAATCATATTTTTCGCTGGTTGGTAGCTGTTTATACCACCATTTCGCGGGGTTAACAATGTTGTTTACAAACATTTTTAGGCCGCGTTTGAAACGGCCGTGCACTAACGTAAATCATAATTATCTTTACCTTGATCAATTTAAAGTCCACAAACTTACGTCACGCGTGTTTGTTCGCCCAAAAAATAATATGGTTTAATTGTTGTCACTGTTCATTAGTATCGTGTCACTAGGATGAGGTATTCAAAACGCGCTGACTCGCAGTAGCATGGGAGACGATGAGGACGATGCAAACGCTCTCCAGGATCTAAAACTATTTTATTCGTTTTACAGACAACGAGCGCGCAACCTTGGAGGTGTTTCCGTGCGCATTTCGAGACTACTCTCAGGGCTTGATGAAGCACATAGATACTTCTACCAGCTCATCCACAATCAACATCCTCGAGTATTCCGTGAAAACATGCGTTTCTTTCGAGACAAGCTCCACGCGCTATACAACATATGTGAGCCCTACATCCCGGCAACAACTCGGAGCCCCCATGAGGTGCTTGGTGTGACCCTGCACAGGTTGGCAACGGGTTCATCAGCCCGAGAGCAGGAGACGGAAGTTTAGATTGCACATTCAACATGTCACGACTACCGACACATCGGCGTGCGCGTGATCATACGAGGTCTGCGTCACACCATCCAAGTGCCACGTTTGGTGCCTCGTGATTTTGCCTGCAAGTTCCCTTATTTTGATCAAGCGGTCTGCGCCATCGATGGCGTGCACATTCCTATTGTTGTCGCCGCAGCCGATGCTGACCGTTTCGCTCGCGCAAGGGCACAACGTCAACCAACGTGCTCGGCGCAAGTGATTGGAACATGCGCGTGTGCTACGCCTACGTGGGGGTGGAAGGATCCGCACACGATTCGACAGTGCTAGCGCTGAGTGGATTTCTCGCCAGTTCCTGTTAACCACTATAAAATTGCTGACGCTGGTTACGCCTTGGCCTTAGAGGTATTAACACCTTATCGTGGTGTCCGTTATCACTTGAGCGAGTGGGCACCGGATCGTCAAGGAAGACCGCGCAGTCAACATGAACTTTTTAACCTCCGTCATGCCAAAGCGCGCAACGCTGTGGAGAGGATGTTTGGTATCATCAAGCGCCGTTTCAAAATTCTCAGGATCCCGATCGAATGTGAAATGACGACGGCGAAGCTCTGCCTTTTTCGGCTTTCTGTCTACACAATTTTCTTCGCGATTATGACCGGGAAGATCACGCCGAAGACTTTTCAAACGAAGACCAAAATGGATTTCTGGAAGGGGAAGTAGGGTGGGGCGAAGCAATTCCGTTTTATTTTCTGGATGCGACGAATCATCGCGAGTATGTGGCGAGGCAAATGTGGGATGAATACGGACAGCTCATTCGGACATACAACATAGATGCTGATGAGTCTCAGTCAACCAGACACGTTTAAAGGACGCTTCCTCACGTTGTAATAGGTACTCCTTAATATGTCTTCTGAAGCCTTCCCATGAACACGTGTGTTCTCTTCATCCTTACTATAGTGAACTTGGATTGCCGTTGTAATATTCTTAAAGCTCCGTCGGGTGTCGATCGATTTCATACCAGTCGTTTTAAAAATTTCCAATGCGTGATCTAACATGACTGTGTGATGTTCCCACTCGCACATAATAAAACACCGGAGCGAGCCCTTCGTTTGATGAATGTGATCGGAACATTTCAACCTTAGATGTCGCTGTATGAAGAAGCAAGTTGCCGTTGGCTAACACGAGAATTACCATTCACCAAAGATACTGTGCCATCTAACCGCTATATCGCCGAAAGAGGTCCGTCGTCTACCTTTTTGCTACCTGCAACTTGTTTCTTCTTAGGTTAGAAGAATGCTAAGTCATTGTTGTTCTTGTTGTTGTCGGGGTTGTCCATATAGTCCCTCAAATCGTATCGCAAT
>MIQA02001349.1:0-41982 GCA_001887855.2 Sclerospora graminicola | reverse complement strand
GGCGGTAGTAGTAACTCGGTTTCATCGCCGTTGCGCATCCCGACAATGCTCGGTGCTTGTATAGTTTGCATTCCGACTTTTCAAGTATAGCGACCGCCCCCATAATTACTTGTTAAGTGAATTCTTACCTGCATTAGCTGGATCAATACCCTGTGCTTGAAGCCAACGAAGTAGTCGCTCTTCAGCTGAGAGATTACAGGTTCCATCATTGTCGATAGATAGTTTCACCCCGACACAATGCCAATTGTGAAGGTATGCAATGAAACCAAGCATGTCGATACTTTCTGAGCTCAGTTTTCGGAGCGACACAAGCCTATATGTATATAGAGAAGTTTATGAATGAAGAACGCACGCCGTCTGGAGATTTTTTGCCTCGTCACCTTCCTGTCTCTACTTGTTAAGAGTATTTTCAGCAAATCCAAAAGTATAAGACATTAGCTGAGATCGATATCCCTCGGCTTCTTTAGGGTTTGAACTTGGTTGTCACCGGTGACGCGTCGGTCAAGAGCAAACGTTACATATCGCAGGATGTCTAAACTCAATTTAATCATGAAGAGAATGTATACAGCATTAACGGAAGAAACTGAGGCTACGCTAAGCTCTTTAACGGCGTTCAGCATCCTTAACCTTTTTTACCTTAACGAGAAGAACATTTAAACTTGTCACAATCGGGCCCTCACCAAATTAGACTTTTTCCCCAAGATTTTTTTTACCTCTACATCCACATTTTCTTGGTAGCTTCCGCGAAAACGAGCTACCTCCCACTCAAGGATTACGTGGAATATTCGATTGAATCTACGCAAACCATTACATCGACGAGTTGTCACTGAATTGTCAAACGATAGCTGCCACAACTGCCAGTGCTGGTGTCGCTTGCACTATAGCTAGAAATTACCAAACTGGTAGCGGTACCGCTCCATAGGCTAAAGAAAGAAAAAAAGCGTCGTCAAGTATTTTTTTTCGCAAACTATCTTCGAAAGAACCTTTGGCATATACTCACTCATTATAGGGGTTTCATAAGTAGTACCGTATCTCAACCCCCCCCATAGATAGCGTTTCTATATCCGGACGACTCGATTTTTATTTCTATGAGTCACCTTTTAAAGTGTCTGACATCAACTAAGTAACCCGATCCCTATGAAGTCATAGAGGAGGGCGCTGCAGGTCTTTACTTCGTATACTTCTCCCATATACAGTCACACCTCCTTAAGAAGCGCACTTCAAATCCAAAACCTTCGTCAAAAGGTGACTAAAATGGTTTTTAAGTGATTATAAATATAGGGCGCTGATAGCTGGCCACACCCTTTTGATAAATGGACCCCCACAGATCTGATTGATCAGAAGCAACGGACGCGTATTCAACACCGGGAATATTTTGAATACACTGCCACTAGTACTAACTAATTCAAATGTATATCATCCCCCCATAGATGGTGTTTCTATATCTTGACCTCTCGAGTCGTACGTGCGTTACTTAAGGAGGACGGTGTGACTGTAGTGTGCTTGGGGTTTGGGGTGTAGTGTTTTGGGTGTATGGCTTGGGGTCTTCGTGATGTCAGCTGGACTTGTTTTGACAAATCACCATTCTTGTTTGGTTTCGAATCTCAGGCCCAAATTCCAAAATACAGTGGGCGTGGTTGATATAAAACGGACACTTTTTTATATAGGGCGCTGATAGCAGGACCACACCCTTTTGATAAATGGACCCCCCCCCAGATCTGACTAATCAGAAGCAATGGACGCGTATTCAACACCGGGAACATTTTGAATACACTGCCTCTAGAACGCAACGACAAAGGAGGGAGCAACCTATTTCATTCCTGCAACACAACCCAGTACCTTGACACATCACGAATCAATGCCGTTTGCACCACCAGCTGCGCAGTCTTTCACGTCACTAGACACAGCAATGGGGCTCATGCGGAATCAGAAGGTTATGCTGTCAGAAAAGGGCGAACCCGAACTGTTGGAAATAAGGAAGGTGGTCCAGTCAAGCAAGTGGTTGTCTTTTGTGTTCACAGAGCATAAGGGCAAGGACAATCGGTTGCGCAATACAAGCACCTCTCGAAATTGCTGTCCTTTCAAAGCGACTCTTCGGCAAAATGATGTGGTCAATGAAGCTTTTACTTTAGTTGTTGACTGTCCCAACTATAACCATGAACCGGCTGAAGACGTGGCTGCATATCCAAGTGCACGGGGACTCAATCCTGAGCAGGTTCAAATGGTGCACAACCGAAGGCAACGCTCATTATATTACGCCAAAGCCAACCTGAGTGTCACACGGTACTTCGAGACACTTACAACATGAAGGCAAAGGCCAAGAATTCCTTCCTAGCTGGGCGCGCACCTCTCGAAGCATTGTTGGACATGCTTATTGAAAAGCATATCACGAACAAAATCCTAAAAGCGCTGCAAGAAAATTCACGCATCTGTTCATTGTGCCAAATTCTGCGCTTCAGATTGTCAAGGATCATTCTGCAAATGACATCCTGCTGCAACAAACTCCGCATGCCCTTACTTCATTTAATGGGCCTCTCTGCTACGAATCAGTCATTCTCCTTTGTTTCATGGCGGGGGGACAGATGCGGATTATCAATGGGCCATGACAGAACTGAGAGATGTTGTTCAGCCTCTGAACAGATCAAATGAGCTACTGATCGTGAGCTTTCCCTAATAAACGCCAGTCGGGAGATTTTTCCCCTAGCATACAAGCTGCTTTGCATCTGGCATATTCACAAAAACATTCTTGCAAATCTCAGAAAGCTCTTTGCAACAGCAGAGGCGTGGGACGACATCTTGAGCAAATGGTATCAGCTCTGCACTTTGGCATCGCAAGATGAGTTCAATGACCAAAGGAAACCGACGGAGGCAAACTAGCCACTTCCTATCTTGAGAGAACCTGGTTGGCTCACAAGAAGAAGTTCATAAAGGCGTGGATCTAGCACATTCCGCATTACAACCATACTGCGACTTCACCCGTAGAAGGGGGTCACGCGACACTCAAGGGCTGGATCACTGTATCAACCGATAATCTTGCGACTGTCTACGAAAAACTCTCATTCCACCATAATCAACAGAAGTTGCAGATCAGTCCGAATACGGCATTTCAGAAAGCGCGCATCTCGTTGAAACATCAGTCCCAGTTTTGGGCCAATGTGGTCAAAACGATTTCCTTTGCGGGCCTCAAGGAAGTTCTTGACCAGTATCAACTTGCTCTTCAGCTGCCCGACACCGGTGCTCCGCCTTGCTCGAAGACGTATTCAGCGGCAATAGGTATACCCTGTTGTCATGCGCTTAAGTGCATGCTGGTGAATAAGGAGAAGCATCAAATATATGACTTCCGCGTGCATTGGTGGCTTTATCACCACGTGTTGAAATAATGAATGCCTCGCATCCGAAAGAGTTCATGACTAGCGTTATGGCACACATTGGCGAGAAGTCCGAAAACCTCGCGCCTCACCAGAAGGCTGTTTTTTGCCGAACACTTTGCGACTGCCCTCTGCATTTGAATATGTGCGATCAACCTTTATAACCACGAGACTGTCCCATAATGATTGAGTAAATGCCAAAGGTTCTGTTGCCGAGAGCTTAAATAATTGCTTGTGCTTTCTCAGAAATAGAGATACAGAAACAACTCAATTTGATGTCACAAAAATGCCAAAGCTCATTTTGCGAGAGGTATATGCAATATACTGGGTAAGGGCTTTAAGTGTAATGGGGTACCATTACATAAGTTATATTTTAATGTAAATATCACAGTTTAATTTCATACTTGTTGTGTGACATTAAAATATTGGATTATAAGTTATTATAATCCTCCCTGAGAAACAGATTCAGATTCAAATATCGAAATCTAAGGAGAGATCTAATAATCAGAGTATTATTAGATCAGCTTTATATTACATGTTTGTATGATTAGTTTAGATTTAATTATAGTTATTAGCTCTAAACCACTCATAATATATTAACTCTTAAACTTACCTTCTTCCAGCCACGTGTCTTGGATATATAAAACTGAGGGACTATTTAATTAATTAAATAGTCCACCTAATTTTTATATTAATTAAACTATTGAGGAACAAATTACAATTGTTCCTAACCAATTGCACGCTTCCTCACTTGCAATTTACACAGTGTAAGCCTGTAACAGCTAGCCTGTTACACCTGGTAGCACTTTGTGGTCCGTCTTAACGACCACTGTTCGTTCCGTTCCGCTAGTTAACCAGTGGAACGAGGGTTTAAGAGCCGCTCGACCGATATGTCGACAATCAGTGATCGTGAACGCGAGCGTCAGCTTGCGAAAGACTTAGTGGGGGGGGGTTCCCTTAGTTTCCACAACGTAATGTGGACACAGTGGTGGAGATGATGTGGACAATGGGAACCGACATCATTACCATCCTCCGTGGTAAACCCTTGAAAATTGTAAACCATTTCAAAAGGGTTTACATAGCTCCCAGGTGCGTTTCGCGACACTAACGTCGCGGTCGCCACCAACAACGCCCACAGCGAGCGTTGAAGTAGTAAAGGCGCGGATACCGTCCTTTACTGGCGAAGGGGGTGAGCCCCTTCGTAGATGGTTAGCAGTGGTGGGTGAACCCCTTCGCAGAGGTGGAAGATGCCATCTCTGCAAAAAAAAATTATGGACCCGCGTTCACAAGCTTATTTTTTTTCACCACATGCCTGGGCGGTCGTGCCAGGGCATGGGAAATGAGCCGCAGATCCACTGATGAATCTGCGTTCCTGACTTATTAGGAATTGAAAGCTGGGTTAAAGCTTTAGTTCGAAGCTCCATAAATGGAGCTTAGTTGCCGAGAAGAGCTCCTGGAACTCCGGCAAGGTAAGCTGAGTCTTCAAGCTTACGCTCAGAAGATACAATATTTGTTATCAAATATTGTGTATGAGTCGGTGCCCCCTACCATGCGAGGTTACCGGCTACATCAAGGTACTGGATGACGGTCCCATCAAGCAGAGCCTTTATCGCAACCCAACAAAGACTCTGAGGGATGCTATAGACCAAAGCATCCGAGAAGATTTTAGAATGCGTTCAGCGTCAACGCATGCCGGATTCAGTCGAAGGGCTCAACAGTCTTTCGACTTTAACATGCCGCCAGTGCAGCATGTTAACCACGCTTCGAACCTAAAAAGTTCACACTTCATCCCACGATACCAAACCCGCACCAGAGCACGGGCGGAGGAGGTCCAGAACCGATGGACCTATCGGTTGCAGTTGCCTCGACACCGAGGCAACCGATGAACAAGGAATTCCTTCGCTGCAATAGATGCGCGAAGATGAGCCACTATGGCCTGAAGTATATGGCGCCGTGGCCGTACGCAGTCTGTGGACTGGACAGTCCGCTGGTCGGCGACATCAACAGGCAACCCTGTATTGATGCAAAAAACGGCAACAACCAGTAGGGGAGGGGTGCCCTACTGGACCGGTTATCTCACATGCCGACATCGGGCATGTGAGGATAATAGCCCCAGACGGGACTTTGTGATGTCAAAAGGTACAGGGTGAAGGGAAACCTCTCATCACCCTGAAGCTTAAGCCGCATGGAAACGATGTCCCCATTCGCGCTTTGTTTGACACACGATCGTCAAACAATCACGTTAGAACTGATGTTCTAACGTCGTTGGATTTCGTGGAGATTGACACTCCACGAAGTATTTTGTCAGTCCGGTTAGCAACAGGTGCAACCGTGACTATATCAAAGCGTGTGATTCGCACACGCTTCAAATTGGGCGAACTGTCGTTCGAGGACAAATACATCGTCCTCGATCTTGACGACAAGTTTGATGTTATCTTGGACATCTTAGGGATGTCCACGCATAAACCAACAATCGACTGGGTAAACCTGTCGATCGACTGCGGCGGACCCTCAGGATCTGATCACCCTGTGAGTAATCCGGCTGTATCTAATGATACAACCGCAGCGTCAGACAGTCTGGTGGGTAGCGATGGCGCCACCAGGTCTGATCTGACACTTTCAGCGGAAGGAACATCCGCTGATAAAAGTCTAGTGGGACTTGAATACGCACAGAAGAGTCGTTGCGTGTTGGTAACATGTGCAACACGGGTGACAAACACCCTTGTGTTGAATTAACCACGACCTACGACGGTCGTGGTGTGGAGAATTTATCCACGGTGGGAAACACTCACCGTGGGAACGAAGATTCCAACACGGACGAAAGTGATTCTCGTGTCGAAGACGAAGAACCCATGACTGAGAGCAGTCGTGAGCATAAAGAACCCATGGTTGACAGTGGTCACCATGTTTGTGATGCCATGCGCACGAGTGATACCAATCACCGTTGCCGCAGAACAGGCAATAGATCGGACGAGCGCATCTGATCATTCGGTTGAGTCCGTCGAGACGATAAACGTCTTGACGCAGACAGAGACTGGTTTAGCTACCCAGTTCCTACCACTTCATAATCCCCCGAACTTAGGTTCGGAGGTGATGGCTCTTTCAGCCTTGAGCTAGAAGAAGTTCGTGAAGAATTTGCACGATGATCAGATCGATCAGTTCTGTGTCATCGTTGCAACAGATGATGTTGTGGATATTCGTGAGCGAATCTCCACAGTGCAGGCAAATGACATTGGGAACGAGACCGTTCCCAAAAAACAAAAGGTTCAGCGCTTTGAAGGGCAGAGCTGGTAGTCGCTAAAAGCGACTTCCCCATATTATGAGGTATTTTGGGAATACGCTGACGTATTCCCAGAAAAAGTACCTTGCGATCTCCCTAAAGATAAAGGACTTAAATATGAGATCGACCTCGTGCCTGACACAAAGTACTGAGTCACGCGGCAATGGCCATTGCCGCGGGACCAGGCCAAGGCGATCGACGAGTTTTTTTATACTCGTCGTAAGGCGGAACATGTGCGGGAGTCTACCTCACCACTCACAAGTCCGGCCTTCTGTGTGGAAAAGTCCACTGGAGGGTGGAGATCGTTCAAGCTTTTAACAAGCTCAACGCAGCCACGGTACCGGCACATACGCCGATTCCGCGGAAAGATGTCATCATAGATGGCATTAGCGGGAGCGCTGTCTTCAGTGCTCTCGATTTAAGGAATGGTTTTAACCAAATCCTTATGCGTGAGAAGGATATCCCTCTCACGGCAGTAAGCACTCCAAGCGGTATGCTTTTTGGTGTGGCTTGTAATGCCCTTGCTACATTCAATAGATGCGTCACGCATCTATTGCGCCCGGTGCGAGAATTTGCACCGAGCTACTCGACGACGTGTTTATCCACAGAAAGGCTGAACACGGTAAAAGCGATGTAGATGTTCATAAAGAGCATCTACGTCGGGTGTTAGAGCTTATGCGTAAGCATAAGCTCTAGCTCTATGCCAATCTAAAGAAGTACACCTTCGGTGCATCTGAGATACCCGTTCTTGGCTGTTTTGTGGGCAAGAACGGGGAGAGCCCTGATCCAGAGGAGATCAGGGTGATCGTTGAATGGCCTACGCCAAACAATGTCAAGGATTTTCGAAAGTTCCTTGGGTTGACAACATATTTGCACAAGTATTCGTGCAATCATGCTTGCGTTATAGATCTCTTTCTCAATTACTTAAGAAAGATGTTGAATGGCACTTGGATCCCCAGTGCCACGACGCTTTTGATGCAGTCAAGCGAAGCTTGCTGTCTTGCCGATAACGAGCGACTGTTTCACGTCGTTTGTGTTGCGAGCGATTTTGCAATCGGCGGTGCCTTGATGCAGCGCGATCACGACGATCGTGGTATTTTATCAATCGCGTCAGTTGCGCCGAGCCGAGCGCAACTATCCAGTGCATGACAAGGAACTCCTTGCCATAAAGTATGCACTGGCAAAGTTTCGGATCTATCTCTTAGGAGATAGACCGTTTGTGGTTTACACGAACCATGCATCGTTACGCACGGCCGTGAATTCGCCACACATTTCTCAAAGAATGATACGATGGCTGTCATTCTTTGCCGAGTACAACTTTACGGTTGAATACAAACCCGGAAAGTTGAACGTGATAACGGATGCGCTATCACGACGTCCCGATTACGAGACGAAACCGTCTGTAACGGAGGCAATCAGTTCAAACGCAATACGTTGCACTGCTCTGTCGTCGTAACTTGTACGACAGGTACGACGAGCGTACAAGGGAGACGAGAAAACCGTCTGTTGATTGTTTACTTAAGGAATCAATCTGATCGGAAACGCGATGAACTCCCAGAGTTCCTTCGCGTTTGCGTGCATCGTTATCGATTGCACGATGGTCTGCTGCTTTACAGTACAGACCAACAAGATCTTAGTCGCAACGTCGTTCCAAACGACGATGATCTCAAACATCAGATACTGTTTATGTATCATGACGCGCCGATTTCGGGACATCAAGGTCGAGAGAAGACATACGCTTCTCTCGCACGCGATTTCTACTGGCGTAACAAGCGCGTACGTACTTGCGTACCCAGTATAAATGGGTACGCAAGTACGTACGCGCTTGCCAGATTTACCCGCGCGTAAGGCCTGCGCATTCTGCGCAGGCTCCCCTCCAATCTCTACAGGTTCCGACAGGGTGATTGAAGTCCATTTCCATGGACTTTATCTTCGGTCTTCCGCCCGATCACAGCCGGAAGATTGGAATAGTGGTCTTCGTAGACCGTTTCAGCAAGATGGTTCATCTTGCTGTATTGTCAGCAAATATCACTGCTGCGTTAACAGCGCGGATATTCGTTGAGACGGTATTCCGTTTACACGGAATGCCGGAGAACATAGCGTCGGATCGAGATCCGAGATTTACAGGACGTTTCTGGAAAGAAACACTCTCTTTACTAGGAACGCAGTTGAAGATGTCAACTGCGGACCATCCTGAAACGGATGGGCAAACGGAACGCGTTAACCGCGTTCTCGGAGACATGTTGCGTTCATACGCGCATACCTTCGAGCAGTGGAGTGACTATGTGCCACTCACCGAGTTTGCAATAAACAAATCGGTGCATGCTTCCACAAAACGTACACCTTTCTACGTGAATGCCATGAGGCATCCACGAACCCCAGCTTTACCTGGCAGTACGCCAAATCTAAGTGGGGTAGGGACACGCTCAAATTCTGAGCGACTCGATGCGCAAGTTGCAACTGCAACATGCGAAGCACTTAACGAGTCTTCTACTGCAGTTGACACTGAAGCTGCCTACGAAGAATATGTGTCTGCAGCAATGGCTGCAGGCAAAGAAGACAGTATATCTACTGCTAATAAAGCAGTCGATGTATTCGTATTACAGCTTGGCGCTGTAATACGTTACGTGAAAGATGAACTTGTTTCTGCTTTTGACAAGCAGAAGCAAAAGGCAGATAAAACGGAAGGAAAACACAAACACCTTTCAAAAAGATGAATTAGTTTGTTTTTAACAACTAATTTGCCTACACATGCAATTAGTAACTTCCCTACACGGGAGTTGCTCCCTAAATTCATTGGACCCTTGAAGGTCCAAAGTGTCAAAGGAAATGCCTATACATTAGACATTCCCGCGGCTATGCGACTTCACCGAATGTTCTACGTTGGGAGGATCAAGTTTTATCTCTTGTCTTCGTCTTTTGACGAGACGCATCCCCACGGCGAATGCCGTGTGCCTTCAAGTCTCCCAAAAAAGACTTGTAATCGGTTTCCAACCGATTGTGGGAAGTCTGGAGAGTGTGAACATCCGACTTCAAACGGTCAATTTCGACCAGCAGAAGATCATTCCTCTGCTGAAGGGCAACGTGAGCGCCCAAAATGACGTGAATCACTTCACGAAGGGAACGATATGTCTTCACAGAGTAAGACATAACGCCGCCCAACCCAGAGCAAGCCCTCTCGAGCTTGCGGAGGTGTGAACCATGCTCCGCAACTACGGCGGCGAGGAAACTACCAGTCCCCGCCACCTCGAATTGATAATCGAAAAAGAGTTATATTCTCAAGCGCCTGATTCCGAAGCGCTCGGTTCCCGATAAGAAGGGGCAGTTACCGAGTACTTGGTACGCCGGTCGGAGTATTCCCAAGAGTTTGACTCGTGGGAGCCGATCGAAGTTCTGAGGGCAGACGCCCCTGACCTCCTGAAGGAGTTTGAGAAGGATACTTCTCCTGAAACTCGTAAGAAGCATCAACACGAAGTGTAGACGCACGGGGAACATCTACACCAGGTGTTGATGAGTGGAAAGTATCAACACCAGGTGCTGATACATTAAGGTCATCAATCAGGCTCTTAATCAAAGTGGGTACTGAGTAACCTCGGTACCCCTGCAGCTCCTTTTCGTTCAGACGAGGAGATCCCCTTGGACAACAAGGGCAAGTCATATGAGAAGGAACACCGCAAGGAATTTCTTCTTTGATGCAGGTAAAATGGATAAATTCCATTTTTCCTTTACGTGAGTGTTTTAAGAAGCGTTCGCGGTTAACGTGAACTCGCTTCGCGTAATCGTCGGGACCTTTGTTGCAGTTCTCAACAAAGGCGTTCCAAGTTTGGGTCAGAGTGTCCTTATCGTCCCTGTTCTTCTGCGACCCTTTTCGGTTCGTATAATAACGAGCCTGAAAAATAGATCGATAAAGTACCGACGTCTATTGTCGGTACTCCTATCGAAGTGGCGGTTGCGAATGTCTTCGCAGTCATTAAGCGCGTTGATGTCAAATAACGGGTATAGACAATCGCGCTTGCAATGTCCGCCACTTTCGGGCATCAACGTTCATACTGGGGTCCAAAATCCCACTTTGTACGGAAGATGTGCTTCCGTACGACAAGACGAATCTGAAGTAGCGTAAGCCACTTCTGCACGTTGTTTCCAGGAAGGTGGAGCGACACCTGCCCTCTTGAAGTCGTCATCTCGACCAGGCGAGTGTCGAGGTCCAGGAGGAGCTCTCCACTCCTTCTGCCATCTTAAGCCGGAGTTGTCGCTGTCACAATTGACAGCGTCAGAAACCACTTCGCCTTCGCTTCTCGGCGAAGAACTCCTAGTGAACTTACGCTCGCTAGACCCCTCACAGAGGACGGTGACCTCCTCATTCTTTTCTTCGGAGTCCGAAGCGTCTCCGAACAGAAATGAAGAACTCCTCTTCGCCACCCGCCATTCGGCAGGTGTAAGCGTTTTAGATGTCGCGCTAGCGACATCTTCACGACTCCTCTTAGACACTTCTTCCGCAGCGTCTAATACGAGAGACAATGGGTCTCTCGGCTTCCCCTTCTCCGACGCTACGTCAGCAGCGTCGGTATTCGATGATGTTGGCACCTCAGCATGTGATGCTGAGGTGGATGTTTGATCAGCAGTTTCAGCAGCGCCCGTAAGAGCGCCGCCGCGTGTCTCGACCATTGAGTACTTCTGATCGTTGATGGTTGTAAACAAAATATTGTTTTGACCAACAAGTGCCATCATTCGATTGGCCAATATTATATTTATTATCGGCCAACCACCTTTCGTGGGGGTGATGTAATGGAGTTCCATTACACAAGTGATATTTTAATGTAAATATCAGAGTTTAATTTCATACTTGTTGTGTGAAATTAAAATATTGGATTATAAGTTATTATAATCCACCCTGGGAAACAGATTCAGATTCAAATATCGAATCTAAGGAGAGAGTATTATTAGATCAGCTTTATATTACCATGTTTGTATGATTTGTTTAGATATAATTATAAATATTAGCTCTAAACCACTCATAATATATTCACTCTTAAACTTACCTCCTTGCAGCCACGTGTCTGGGATATATATATCCGAGGGACTATTTAATTAATTATTTAGTCCACCTTAAGTTTAATACTAATTAAACTTTTGAGGAACAAATTACATTTGTTCCTAATCAATTGCACGCTTCCTCACTTGCACTTTACACAGTGTAAGCCTGTAACACCTATCCTGTTACAGTAGATAATGTCAGATCCGACAGGTACATTTTCAATCCGTGGACAAGAAAATATTTCAACCCGTCGAAGTAACTTTCTTACCTTTTCTGACACCAAATGCATCGCCATGGGTGCTAAGCAAGTATGTTTGAGAAACGCTCAAGTGCCATGATCATAAGAATATTGATGCTCGTGGCCTTAGCCACATTCGCAAAATGATGAGCCTAACAGAGCAATGGATAGAGGCGGTAGGGATGACCACCAGTACTAATGGTAGCAGTAAGTGCGAGACGGCTAACGAAAACAATCGTTTTCCTTGCCTCACTAATACAAAATTGCTGCAATTGGAATGGTAGAAAAGTGAGTACGCAGAAATGCAGCTGAATCCGCAACTCATGTTGTTAGACACTTTCCGGATGTACCTAAGCGCATGGCATCTATTCCTCTAGTGGATGCAGTAGTTGTCAGGTGCGAGGCTTTCGATTACAATCATGAAGACAGTCATCCCTGACCACTTATGAAATCACCCACGAAAAGGGGGAAATTACTTGTCCATACATAAATAGAGTGTGTTGATTGGTGCAGACACTTGTGGATTCAGATACAGGATTTGTGCCATATAGGGGAGTTCTCATTGGGTGGTGTGACTGTATTCCTGTAGGCTAACATATCGCATAATTCCAGTGCCCATAGAGTTTAGGGTTAGGGTTTAGGTTAGGTGATTACATGTACAGTATCCGCTCTCACTTCCGGAACTGTCCAAAAATTGTCTCTTTCCAAACTTGTTACAATAAAAATATAAGTTTCCGAAAATGGCATTGTTCTCACTATTGGCACACGTTTGCTAAATCAAACTGTAGCTATGATATAAGGTCAAAAAGCAGAGTATTCGGTGAGCGAGCTGCTGCCGAAAGCAGAAGAGTTCATAGATTGTTTCATACGACTCACAACCTACTCATAGTTCAATCATTTTAGCCAATCTAAACCTAGCATAACTGTTTTTTAGTCACATGCGACAACTGACTTCAGTGCGCGTCTCATTTATCTCCCGCGTCAACACCAAGTACCAATACGCAATATCTGGTGATGCGTCTCATCCCGGCTATTGGACGTTAACTTTAGAAATGATACAGTTAGAGATGGAATTGGACGCTGGAATGAAGAGCACAAGGCCTTTTGTTCGCAAATTAACGATACCAGCTCGAAATATGCTTTTATAAAAACGTGCACTCGTTAGGTATCTCGAACGTACAGTTGGAAAGCATCCTACCAAGTAACGAGACGAACTGAAAAAATGCCAAGAAAACCATCACTCGAGTTTTCACATCGACTTGAATTCGCGGTATGTGACGACAAAGAGCCGGCAAGTGACTCTATCTACTGGAATGGACCTATCCGGTGTCTCGAATATCTATCGGACGGGTGTAAGAGCACGTTTTGAACCTTCTCGCTCGGCTTCTGCCTGGTTTAACAGTATTTTGATTGAATATCAGCCGCAAAGTCCAGCTTCCTACACGTGTCTACTCGTCTTACTGTCGGAGTAGAAGAAAATATGTGATATTTAATCGAGGCCATGTGTGATCTTGATCATGCTGCTAGACCTGACATTAATACTGTCATAGAGATCTAGCTGAAGAGGAGCGCGAGCACGATGGAGATGAAAAAAACTTTGAAGACATTGTGATGTCTGGGTTGCCGTTAAACGAGTTTCCATTGCAGATTACGTACGTGTGGCAACATCTCCTTTCGTGACTCAGACAAAGACGGTATTAAAGGCGATTTCGTTCTTGACAGAGACACATGGTCTTAAGAGAAACTTTCAGATGGAGAATACTATTGTTTTCTGCCGGTCAAAAAGTGCTGCTACTTATCCGATGAGGTTTATCCCCTTATGGATTCCCACACGTTGGTGTTAGCGAACATTATTCCAACGAGAGCGTCCAGATAAAGCATTTATTTCAACAGTGCTTATTTAATTGGCTGGTAGTCCAAACAGTACCAATCCAATATTTACATCTCAGATTATACTGTAAAAATTTTGGTTGAAGAGCTGGACAGAACCTGGCGTAGTAATTAATATTTCCGGATCACAGAAGCAGCTGGTCTAGTGAAGTTTGATTTTACCTGAAGAAGATAAAGATACGATTATGAAAACTATTGCGTACTTGTATCGAAGATAGTTTAAATAAAGTTATCGTTATCGGTGAAGCTAGAGGTATTTAAAGTCATGGCTGCCACCAGGTCGAGCAGTGTGATAAGCTGAAGCCGCCAAATCTAAGATCGAGATGGCCAAAAGTTCGAAGAAGAGGGTGGAGGCAAATCTAGTCGCTCACCCGAAGCAATTCGACAGGCAAATAAAACTCAGATCCACCCAACTAACCCAATAAGGGTCGGATTAGGGGTGGGTGCGGAAAATGGGCGTGGGTTACATTTAGAGTTAGAGTTTCTCATCTAAAGCATCAATTGAGAAAATGATCCAGGATATGTCAATCAAAGATGCTGCTCACGTAGAAATAATCAACTCGCAGACTGGTCAGCTTGAGATCAGCATAATAATGTTTGTCTTCGAAATCAAAAATCATTTCAACGACTTGACGCAAAACGCAGCAAAGAAAGTGAGAACGTATGATGGAAAATTCTCGCTGCAAGGAGCGGAGCTTGATAGGTGGCGTACGGAGTGCGAAAGAAACAAGCGCCAAATGCACAAATCAAACGTGAAGGCGAAGATCTAAAACTCGAGTTTAACCACTGTGCTCACGAGCTGGAGTTGAAGAATAGGGAGATTGCTGAGTTACACGCACAGATTATTATTATCTCCTGATCACGAGCGGATGAAAGAGATCGACCGTATTCAACACGAACGTACGCAGTTTGAAGAACAGAACCTGGAAATACAAAGGCAAATTAAAGTGATCCAAGTTCAAGCCGACGCAAGAGTGGATGAAGCGTAGCAGGTACACAATTGCGCTCTCAACCAGAACCGCGCTCACATAAGCAAAGTTTGATTGTTTTGCAAGAAAAAAAAAGCAATGAACCGTGGCATGATGGCTTAAGGTTCCGAGAAGTCTGCACTGGACCAAATTTGGATGGCTAACAATGAGGTTGAGATATTGAAGGCGTCGGTGCGGCAGCTTGAAACTGATAAACGGGAACTCGATTTTAAACAAAATTAAGTGATGCGCCAGGCGACAAAGCAGGTTGATGCTCAGAAACAATTAGTCGCAATGGATCAAGATGATAGCCGTACTGAAGTGCAAAAAGTGTCTACCCAGCTTTTATAGCAGGATACACAAATTAGCGAAAGGCACGAACACCTGCTAAAATTGCAGCAAACAATCACATCGCAAGAAGAAATGTTTCAAAACCAGCAATACCAATACAAGCGTTTGCAATTGAAGCATAAAGAGCGGATAGGTGAGCTTGAACGCGGGCTAGACAATATGTTGACTTCACTCTTACAACCGGGAATATAAAAGGAAGATCTCTGTCAAAAGCTCAAACGGCTCGTGCGTAAGATGGATCGACATGCTGAGGAAGGGTATGATAAAAGCTATGACTTTACAGGCAGACGCGGACTCAAGACTAGAAATGGAACAATAAAATTCATAGATGTGCAAGCCAAACATAAGGAAGAAACATCCTTAGCTCAAGCAACAACTCTTCGTAAAAGCAGATAATTTATTTAAAAGAAGAACATACACTTCTGCAGCCACACGTGAACGTGACGAACAGAATCGTATCATCAAAGAAATTAAGCAGTTAATTGCGGCGTACGAGGCAGAAATTTCAACCCAGAGAAGGTATCAGACGAGCTGCAAAATCTTCAAGCTGCGGAAAAGGAGTTAGAAACATTGTACGATCAGCTCAAAGCGGAAACGAAGGCTCAACTTTCCACAAAAGAAAGCAAACTAGCTAACACGTCTTTCCATCCCAATGCAAAAGTGATAGACCATGTGACTTAGTGTCTGGATGACCAGTTCAAGGCGAGAACGTTTATCACGCTTAAAGAATCGCAACAAGCCCAACGCTGAGGACGACCTTTCGTGAAAGTCAAGGTCCGCTAATTGTTGAAAAAAGTTCCAGAACGTGGTATTTTCTCAGTCTTGAGTGACTTTATACAGAAAAAGGAAAACAGTGGATTCTCCGGTAGATGTATGAAGCAGATGCCATTTCCAAGTCCATATTTGTCATTGCATTTGAATATCTGGACGGGATTCAAGTCGCTGCACGTAAGGTTTGTAGTAGTCTTCTCCTCTATGAGGCTTATATTTTCATAATATTTTCTTGCGTGCTCACAGTCCAGTTGGTAAAATATCATAGCGAAATTAGGACAGGAACTGTAATTTACGTTCCCATTTCTCCAACCACTAGTTGTGGGTTTTCGGGGTCGGCAGCGGATCCCATCTCTACAACCCCACCCCAGTTGGCGCGCGTGGCATAGTAAGACCCAGGGCAGTTTAAGCGGTGTTGAGATGGAAGATGAGGTCAGCCCCAAGAGCTACAGCTAGAAGCATAAAAGAGGAATCCGCGGTAATATATGTCTGTTAATTGATAAATGGACTAGGTTCTAATACAACCATTGTAAAAACGTATAGCAGAAAGAAAGACCCCAACGATCACAACACCAATAAGGTATGCGCTGTACTGGTCTCACTGATTAGGTAAATCTAACATACACTTCGTTTGTATACGCTCTTTTTAGATGGATTAAGCAATCAAAATCACTAACAACTTGTTGGGTGATCATTCGGTCGGGAGATGTCCCGCGTAACCCCCCAACCTTGACGGGACAAACGCCTCGCTGTATGTGATGTCATGCAAATCTTCAGTGTTGCTGGATTTGTGTGTGTGCAAAATGTACAATATGGATGGCAACATCTCTTGGTCCGTGTGTGGTCGCGATCCGTAGGATATCGGGACCTTCGATGTATGATAATTATCTACACGTTCGGAAAGAGTTGGTTCACGACGTGTGGAGTGGGCGCCTTGATTTTTTAGATGGGACACAACGTTATCAATATTGCGTCGCTTCCTAGGACGCACTGGCTGCCTCAACACCCGAATTAGTAGCGAGTCAAGATTCACAGGCCGTACCCACCAGTGCGGATCAAAGTCCGCTGGCATCATTTATCGTGGTGTAGTCGACTCCAGTATAGATATTACCTCATGAAGGCATGGGCGGCCATGCACTTGACGAAACGTACCCGTGCACACAGACCTGGCGAGTCGCTTGGATACAATGTCGCGGGCCTCTTTGACAATCTTGTTCGTTGCATTCAGCGCCCACACCGTGATTGTCCGCACGACACCAGAGTAGAAATCGGACTGCAGTCGGTACGGTGCTATAGTAGTGTTGTACTCAACACATCAGTTCAGATTATTCACAGTTGTAACCGACCAAGGTAAAAACGACTGAAACACCGTAAGGAGATCTCCCCGAGAGTTGTGAAGCCATTGCTTCATTGTCGCATGCGTCTCTTCAACAATTGACGTGTCTTTGTATCCACGATGGGTATACTTGTCGGTCCAGCATCGTACAATCTTCGTCTTGTACATCCACCAGTGAAGATCCAAATAGTCAGCGAGCTCTGCACTCATCGCACGTAGTGTTGATCGGTGCTCCTTAAATTGTATTTCTGTCGTGGAGCTGGTCGCCGCATAGAACTCTGTCATGAAAGCATCGGTCGCATCGGAGTTGCGATACCTGGGCATCGTTCCGGGATGATTTATTATTTGCTTCAGCACACTACGCGTTTTTGAGAGCACGTTCTTATTCAAATGCCATCGGCAAATTAGAGATGGCACAGAGCAAAAAGCGGACGACGCCATTGCGCTCAAACGAGCTTGATCTCTATCCGAAACTATAATTTCAGGAAATTCGATGCCGTTAATATACCGCAGCCACTTTAGTTTGGAGAATGCCCACGCGAAGTCTGGTTCCGCCTTCCTAGCCAGCACTGTGCAATCGGGATTACCTTGTTCATGCCGCAGACGGCTACAATATTCAGTAAAGGCAAGCCGTACTTGTTCGTCTTGTACGTGCAGTCTAAGGTAACGGCATCATTCCACATCCGGTATAGCTCAGTGGTCCTGGGGTGCGCCCAAAAAACAGATACTTGAGCAGGTTTGTTTGTAGGTGGACTTCATACTAAAAAAATCCATGGTGCTTCATGAGATCGAAAAGCACCTCCATCATAGTTTGCTTGGCTAGAAGCTGACGGCGGGCCTGACCTTTTGCGTTTGCAACGTCTTTTTCTGTCACCATTGATGTTGGATCCGACAACAGCAGGCCCGGATGAATATTAGCTTCTCGTACACCCACATCAGACTGGTTCTGGATCCAGTTTGCTGCCGTGAATGAGGGAAAATTTAAATTGTGCTCCGCGGCACGCTGTCGATGAAGGACATTAATGCGGACGTCCGCCGATGCAAGGTGGTTGTGAAGTGTGCTACCGTCTCGTGTATAAGCAGTCCACCATTTTTCATTCTCGAAGACGACCTTTTCACTCGCATTTTGCATCCTATCTTCTTTCACCCACGCCTTAGCCGCTAGCGCTCGTCTAGTGTAAGCTTGTGATTATTGTGGGGCTGCCCATGACGGTCGCAGGCGTAAAGCCGACGTACCATAGGTTTGTTCTCAAGGATCGTGAGACAGTAGCCATGAGCCCGATTCCAATCGTGAATAGACTTCTCGGCTTCTTCCATGATCGAGTAGTACATTGTAGGCGGCGATGGAATCATGTGGACGTCCGGTGGTACGTACCCCTTGTTTGCTACGCGCTCATCAAGACGAATAAGCAGACCTTGTGGATGTTGCACTCGCGCTTCTGCCCCGGTTGATGGGAGTAGCGCAGGCACAACCGATTCGTGTGGAGGCGGGCTTTCTTCGAACGACGTAGAAGTGGTCGGTGGTACATTACAAAGGAGGTGGATGCAACGGTGCTGGGTGGTTGGTTCGTATTACATTGGTTCGTATTGGGCAGAATTTGGCTTCTTAGAAATGTTTCTATCTTCATACTCTCCTAGATTACTCACTCCCTCCGTATCCTTTCTTTGTAACGCGTGGTATGATATGCGTGCTCCGCAGTCTTTTCCGTAGTACCAGCGTGAGACTCCCCTATTCACCCACTGTTGGAATCTATAAACGTTTTTCTCAGTTCCACGCTATTGGTTGAAATCAAGTTGGAACTCGTAAATTACTGTAAAATCTATCTTCGGCTATCTTCGGCCAAGTCGTGCAGTCAGGCCCCAGCCGAAAGTACGAGATACCGTAGGATATAGCTTCGCTATCTTGAAAATTCAATGGCCACAAAAGATAAAAACGCAACTTCGGCGGCGTCCTATGATTGGCTGTTTATACCTGAAATGCAATTACTTCCTCTGGGCGGAAATAAATGCAACAAAGACCTTCAAAATTAAATATCTTTTTAAATATTGTGTTTTAGATCAATCTGACTTGACCAATCGATTGGCCTTGACTTCCTCTACCCTTATTGCTTTTTTTTAAAAGAAATGGTTGTACTACCACGTCCCAAAGTTTACAGGTCAAAATTTTGAAGACTCAAATTCCGCCCAGCAAATATGAAGCCGCCTGGAGATGTAGAGCCACTGCGATGCGAAAGGTTGACGATACAGAACACCGCAAAAATATTGTGAAGCTTCTGAAGCGCCCTACAAACGATGATATGTCAAGAGGGGAGCTGGCTGAGCTAGCGGACAAGGTTAGTCGTCACAGATCGACAATTGCGAGAAGATGGACCAAATTCAAGCAGGCGGCATCTAAAGGGGCCAAGAATGAAGTTTGCTACAGCAGCAAAAAAAACGCGTCTTCAGACGAAGGTAGTTGAGAAGAGTTGCAGAAATGTGTAGTTGAAGTTCGTGCGAAGTATCGTCAGGTGCAGAGACGCACCGCGGAGATCGCGGGTTTCCCCGAGTACCCTGTGAGGGCCTTTGATAACAGAAGGAGAGCTTAGCCGAGCTTCCGGCCGTACCAAACCTATGCTATTTGCAGAAAACGAGTATAAGCGACTTAGATTTTGGCCTTGGTTTTGTCAGTGATTTTACAATGGATGAACAACATAAATCACGTTGATAAAAAGTGGTTCAATAAAGATATGGATAATTGGTCCTACGTCGTGCTAACAGACGAAAAGCCCCCGCCCGACAGCGGATAAAGCAAGCGGTTTCATACGGATATTTAAATTTGAAGGTCTTTGTTGCGTTTATTTCCGCCCAGAGGTAGTACTTAAATACACCAGGGACCGCTTGCAGTTCATGTGTGGTAATGCATTGTTAATGCATTGTGTAGAAAGCCAGCGACATAGTGCTGCATAATTTTTAAGGCGATGATGAAATTAAAAACTCAGGATCAGACTCGGATTTTGAATCTTCTAATGGTGCATTTAAGCGTATTGTTTGGTTTTTCCTTTGTGTGATTCGAAGCTTACGTTGGAATTTAATGTGCGGTAATGCATTGTCTAGATAGCGAGCGACATAGTGTAGGAAGTACTTATTCTCCAAATGATGGCATGTTCACTACCAAAAACGTCGCAGTATCTGAGGTAGGCATCTCATCTCCCAGATGATGAATCTCTGCAAAAACAAGAAAAAATTGAACGCGTGAATGAAGTCGGTCATGCGGCCTCGTGTGGTGTGCAAGGCCATTCACATTCCAACTGTAGAAGGTGTCGCAGGTAAGGTCAGTATATATGATAGGTCTGGCTTGCACTTTCTTGGGTACTTATGTAGTGCCGGTGTTGCTGATGTTCCCAAGGACGTGCCTGTTTACGGACGTGGCCAGCGCCGGCAAAATGATTCGTGAGTTTCAGGAAATGGCAAACAAACGGTAAAACGAACAACCAAAAGCAAGAATGTTTGTCACGCTCCATGGTTTGTCGTATTTGTTTTCCCAGGCAACTTTGTGCTCTTGGTATGAGACAGCTGCTTATTGTTGGTGCTGCTTCACAAGAAAGATTTGCGAAGGTGCGTTTTTACAAGAACGTTGTTGCATTCGTGAAATCGGGTGGCTGGCGCTGCCTTGCTGCATATTGTTTCATAGTTTACAATAATCCATTGCTGTTGCGGGTAAAAAAAATATTTCGTTTAGGTGGACCTGTGGGGAAATCATGCAGATGGGTGGTAGCACGTACAACACCTATCATCAACCCGGTGATGCACCGGACACGCTTGTTCCCGTTTTTGCATTGCCGTTTGGTCTCGATGAAGTTAATGACTGCAGTTTGGGATTGACACGCAAACGCTATGTGTGCATGATTATGGGCCAAGGTGAGTGCTTCAGTCGCATGCAGCTGTGCAGTGAATAGGGTTCCCATCTCAACAAGTGCTTTGACTATATTGATATCGTTCTGAACTCCTGTCTGCACACGATTTTCACGATCATGTACCGCAAAACCAGCCCCCATGTACGAACCGCAAAATTAGTTCCCCTGAAGTTGCATATCCTTGATGGTTTGAAAATCACTAGGCCAATGGCGGCCAGGCACCAGAAAAGCAGTGGCAATAGAAGTTGTGCTGGCACGTAGTGCGTTTGTGGCACACGAATTGACGAAAACGTCGGGCGCCGCGAACGAATCTATTTGCTGAGAGACTGGCTGGAGAGCTAATGTAGTCTGCTGGCATAATAGACCTGAGGGGATTGGAGCTTGGCGAGTCCTCTACGGAACAGGATGTATCCGCCCTCTCCATGTCCAGCTCGTTTCTTTAAGGTGTGGAGTACGGGCGCTCATTTGACAGCTTGCAGGAACGAGATATCAGGATATGGCTTGTAGGGAAGTTTTGCTCCTTTTTCCTCCAAGACAACATTAGTTGGCAGACCTCAATGGATTATCTAAGCTCGTCAAGCGACAGCTCGAGACAACCGTTAAAAAACACGGACGGACCTATTCAAGAGCTTATCATCCTCCCTGTTGCTCTTGTGCTTGAAAAATTACGGACCTATTCAAGAGTCTTATCATCCTCCATGGCGCTCGTCTGCTTGCAAAATTACGGACCAATTCAAGAGTCTTGTCAGCCTCCATGGTGCTCGTCTGCTTGCAAAATTAGAGGAGTGGCCAGTTTTTTAAACAGCTACATGATGTAGGTTGTATGAATATATTTGTGCTGCTCGAATGTTGCGTACGTTGTCTTCGGCGCCGAAGATGATTCGATACACTACCGTAATCCTTATGTGCTTCCTGACAGCCATATTTTTCACGGAGTGGTCAACCCAACCCCTAACCAACAGTGGTATTGTGCACACCTTGGATAAATAACTTCCGATATTTGGTGATTAAGGAGCCATGAGCGTCCAGATGGAGTCACTCAAATGAAGCTTCAAGTGACGCGCCTGTTAAACTAACGGTAACAGCAGATATAGATGGAGAGATTTGGCAACTTAAATGCAAACGATATGCGACATTACGTGTCTTTGAAAGCCAACGCAGCGTCCACATTGACAAATTCCTGGCTTGGAATCGTACCTATTGGCAACAATTCCAAGAAGAAATCCGCTATGGGGGCGACGAAAAAACGAGACTCTTACGTTTCTTACGCTACGATTGCTGGCAGATTTGGCGTATGCAGAAGCTCTGAGACAAACGCGTGCGGTGTTGGATAGTTACCCCAGGGGACAAATGGCTCAAATGGAACGACAAATAAAACGAGCAGCTGAACGTGCAGTCGTCAGATTCTAAAGCGCTGCATGCAATAGGAGATGTACAGCAGCAAATGGCGGAGAAATTGGTCCAGTTGACCACAGTTGTGAAGCAAGAAGTGACCTTGAAACCGTTGGATTAAATGGCGACGAATTTAAAGGAGACAGTGGCGACGATGTTGGCAGAAATAGAGAAATTAGATACCATGTTGTTTCAGTCGCAGCAAAATGTTTAGCATCATTTACCAAGTATGAAGAATTGTTTAATCAAATGGAGAGTGAAAAGGAGAACGTACTTCCACGGCGTCTTGCAAATCCAAAATCACCTACATTGACGGTGATAATGGCGTGCTCCAGCATCGCAGCTTCCCTATCGACCAATTAGCATAGAAATCTACTTATCTGGAAGTCTTGCTACATTTTACTATTCGGCGAAGCACCAACCGGCAGTTCCTGCGCATCTGTCGTTCCGCTGAGCGATAAGTCGGCACAGATAATCTCATGCGTCGCACTGTACGAAAGGGTGAAGAATAACTGTTACTGCGGTATTATGTGAAAACTGTTATAAGATGGAAGAGCTCGCAGTGATGGGGATCGTCGAGGTGTTTGGGCGTTTGCCGCGCCTGCTGTCAATCGTCCGACAGCAGGCGCGGCAAACGCTCTACTTCAAAATGCTTAACTTCCTGCGCCAACCATTCAAGGCGCTGATATTGCGTTTTATGGTGTAGGTAACACCTCGCAAAGCTCATCGCTACTATACAGACTGCGTCAAGCATCGACGCGCGGTATTGTTGTGGTTAACCTAACTCAGTGAGACTGCTGCGGCTGTCGAGGTTGAATCCGCGACGCGGAGAAAAGATCTTTGGCTGTCCGATATAAACTATTGTATTAATGTACAGAAGCTACAACACTGTCGAGTAGAATACGTGACAGGAATATCGGCGCTGTTTCAGCAATACAAGACGATGGAGGTTTAGCGAGCGACGGTTATTCAGACGGCAGTAGACATAGTTATTCGGAAGCAGAAGCTCGCATATGGAGAGATTGCAAGTGCAATGTCAGAACCTTTGGCGAACTTTTTGTGGAATACGAACTTTACGATGACATGGAAGTGGAGTATCTTGATCGTCGCGTAAATATTGTAGACCCAGCGCTTACTGATAGCGATGTTGAGATGTCGATCGAGTTGTCACCAAGCCCTGTTACACCAATTGGAAAACCACGACTCACTGAGAAGAAAGTTTTCTTCGACAGTAGAATACTGAGTAAAGCGGTCGAAGCTTACCAGGAAGCTCTAAACCAACTTGGTGGAGGACGTAAAAAGGAAAGAACATCATTTTGCCGAGTTTTGAGATAATCTCAAGTCGGAGCATTTGGTGTTTAAGAACTTTAAAAGAAGAGTTGTAAGCAAAAGAAGTTACGTCGCTCAAAAGGCGCTTCGATTAGCATTTTCCGTACGCACGCCAAGATTGCGCCTACTTATGAGTCGTGCTCGACGGAAATACGTTCGCATTATTAATTGAAAACTGGGCTCCCTACGTCGTTCTCTTCATCATCTATTTCAAAGTCGTCGTCAGATGAAAGCTCACTACTGCTGTCGTTGATTAGTCTTGCACTTCGAAGAACAGCAAACGCGGTTTCTGGCAGCTGTTGAGGTATCAAAGGCTCGAACGGTGCTTCTTCTGTGGAGGGGATAGGAGATAGAATGTGTGCCCTTCTGAAGCCATTCTGGATATTTAAACGAGATAGCTTCTTCCAGCTCTTACTAACCCATTCAGCCACAATAGATCGGCTAGGCGGCCGAAGCTTGAACAATTTGTCCGACCCCCTGTGTTCCCGTAATTGTGTTTGAAGCGCTTCCACCCAGGCATTTCGTAGGTGATTCTTGAAGGGCCGATTCCAGGCGATATCAGCTGGTTGAGAGGTTGTCGTGCAGGAAGGAGGGACTTTTAGAAGGTGTACATCAATAGAGCGAGCGTAGGCTTCGAACCCAGCAGCCCAGTGGCCTGAAAAGTCGTCCACGAGCAGGATCGCCGATTGCCACGGCCTTGGGCGCGAGGCAAAGGCTTGCCTTAGAAACTACATGTGCACATCCGCATCCCACCAAGCTGTGGGGTTTCTGTACAGCTCTATGTCTGTCCTCGCCATGATTTCCCGTGCTTCCTTCCATACGTGGACGCCAAATTCACGTCTCTCTTTCCAATTAGTCGCATCTCCCCCAGGCACTTTTGACCCTGGCACTTTAAAAACAATGAACGGGACGGACTTGTTTCGATCGGAGTCCGCCAGCAGCATAACAGTCACTCTTTCCTTGTCCTTGCCGCTGTGTCGGACCCAAAGCGTTTTTGCCCCGCGGGGGCTCACTGAGAGCTTAGGTAAATACTAAAAAAAGACGCCTACGTTGCACAATACAATCAGTATTAGCCAAAAAATACATTTGTCGACAAAGACATGACCACATTACCTGTCTGGTCGGCGTTGAATACTTTACGTATGCCTAACTCCAGCATCTTCTGCTGACACTACCATGCCAAAGGCAATAGCAGACGGCCCTGTGTGATCTGTCCTTGACGCGTTTTTGAGCGCATGCTGAGTCTGTGGCGTCGTAAGAACCCCCTCTGCCAAAACTGGGACTGATGTTTCAACGAGATGCGCGCTTTCTGAAATGCCGTATTCGGACTGATCTGCAACTTCTGTTGATTATGGTGGAATGAGAGTTTTTCGTAGACAGTCGCAAGATTATCGGTTGATACAGTGATCCAGCCCTTGAGTGTCGCGTGACCCCCTTCTACGGGTGAAGTCGCAGTATGGTTGTAATGCGGAATGTGCTGGATCCACGCCTTTATGAACTTCTTCTTGTGAGCCAACCAGGTTCTCTCAAGATAGGAAGTGGCTAGTTTGC
This sequence comes from Sclerospora graminicola, assembly GCA_001887855.2. Classification (NCBI taxonomy): domain Eukaryota; phylum Oomycota; class Peronosporomycetes; order Peronosporales; family Peronosporaceae; genus Sclerospora; species Sclerospora graminicola. The sequence goes on along the minus strand of MIQA02001349.1, from coordinate 16,580 downwards.
CTCCGTCGGTTTCCTTTGGTCATTGAACTCATCTTGCGATGCCAAAGTGCAGAGCTGATACCATTTGCTCAAGATGTCGTCCCACGCCTCTGCTGTTGCAAAGAGCTTTCTGAGATTTGCAAGAATGTTTTTGTGAATATGCCAGATGCAAAGCAGCTTGTATGCTAGGGGAAAAATCTCCCGACTGGCGTTTATTAGGGAAAGCTCACGATCAGTAGCTCATTTGATCTGTTCAGAGGCTGAACAACATCTCTCAGTTCTGTCATGGCCCATTGATAATCCGCATCTGTCCCCCCGCCATGAAACAAAGGAGAATGACTGATTCGTAGCAGAGAGGCCCATTAAATGAAGTAAGGGCATGCGGAGTTTGTTGCAGCAGGATGTCATTTGCAGAATGATCCTTGACAATCTGAAGCGCAGAATTTGGCACAATGAACAGATGCGTGAATTTTCTTGCAGCGCTTTTAGGATTTTGTTCGTGATATGCTTTTCAATAAGCATGTCCAACAATGCTTCGAGAGGTGCGCGCCCAGCTAGGAAGGAATTCTTGGCCTTTGCCTTCATGTTGTAAGTGTCTCGAAGTACCGTGTGACACTCAGGTTGGCTTTGGCGTAATATAATGAGCGTTGCCTTCGGTTGTGCACCATTTGAACCTGCTCAGGATTGAGTCCCCGTGCACTTGGATATGCAGCCACGTCTTCAGCCGGTTCATGGTTATAGTTGGGACAGTCAACAACTAAAGTAAAAGCTTCATTGACCACATCATTTTGCCGAAGAGTCGCTTTGAAAGGACAGCAATTTCGAGAGGTGCTTGTATTGCGCAACCGATTGTCCTTGCCCTTATGCTCTGTGAACACAAAAGACAACCACTTGCTTGACTGGACCACCTTCCTTATTTCCAACAGTTCGGGTTCGCCCTTTTCTGACAGCATAACCTTCTGATTCCGCATGAGCCCCATTGCTGTGTCTAGTGACGTGAAAGACTGCGCAGCTGGTGGTGCAAACGGCATTGATTCGTGATGTGTCAAGGTACTGGGTTGTGTTGCAGGAATGAAATAGGTTGCTCCCTCCTTTGTCGTTGCGTTCTAGAGGCAGTGTATTCAAAATGTTCCCGGTGTTGAATACGCGTCCATTGCTTCTGATTAGTCAGATCTGGGGGGGGGTCCATTTATCAAAAGGGTGTGGTCCTGCTATCAGCGCCCTATATAAAAAAGTGTCCGTTTTATATCAACCACGCCCACTGTATTTTGGAATTTGGGCCTGAGATTCGAAACCAAACAAGAATGGTGATTTGTCAAAACAAGTCCAGCTGACATCACGAAGACCCCAAGCCATAAACCCAAAACACTACACCCCAAACCCCAAGCACACTACAGTCACACCGTCCTCCTTAAGTAACGCACGTACGACTCGAGAGGTCAAGATATAGAAACACCATCTATGGGGGGATGATATACATTTGAATTAGTTAGTACTAGTGGCAGTGTATTCAAAATATTCCCGGTGTTGAATACGCGTCCGTTGCTTCTGATCAATCAGATCTGTGGGGGTCCATTTATCAAAAGGGTGTGGCCAGCTATCAGCGCCCTATATTTATAATCACTTAAAAACCATTTTAGTCACCTTTTGACGAAGGTTTAGGATTTGAAGTGCGCTTCTTAAGGAGGTGTGACTGTATATGGGAGAAGTATACGAAGTAAAGACCTGCAGCGCCCTCCTCTATGACTTCATAGGGATCGGGTTACTTAGTTGATGTCAGACACTTTAAAAGGTGACTCATAGAAATAAAAATCGAGTCGTCCGGATATAGAAACGCTATCTATGGGGGGGGTTGAGATACGGTACTACTTATGAAACCCCTATAATGAGTGAGTATATGCCAAAGGTTCTTTCGAAGATAGTTTGCGAAAAAAAATACTTGACGACGCTTTTTTTCTTTCTTTAGCCTATGGAGCGGTACCGCTACCAGTTTGGTAATTTCTAGCTATAGTGCAAGCGACACCAGCACTGGCAGTTGTGGCAGCTATCGTTTGACAATTCAGTGACAACTCGTCGATGTAATGGTTTGCGTAGATTCAATCGAATATTCCACGTAATCCTTGAGTGGGAGGTAGCTCGTTTACGCGGAAGCTACCAAGAAAATGTGGATGTAGAGGTAAAAAAAATCTTGGGGAAAAAGTCTAATTTGGTGAGGGCCCGATTGTGACAAGTTTAAATGTTCTTCTCGTTAAGGTAAAAAAGGTTAAGGATGCTGAACGCCGTTAAAGAGCTTAGCGTAGCCTCAGTTTCTTCCGTTAATGCTGTATACATTCTCTTCATGATTAAATTGAGTTTAGACATCCTGCGATATGTAACGTTTGCTCTTGACCGACGCGTCACCGGTGACAACCAAGTTCAAACCCTAAAGAAGCCGAGGGATATCGATCTCAGCTAATGTCTTATACTTTTGGATTTGCTGAAAATACTCTTAACAAGTAGAGACAGGGAGGTGACGAGGCAAAAAATCTCCAGACGGCGTGCGTTCTTCATTCATAAACTTCTCTATATACATATAGGCTTGTGTCGCTCCGAAAACTGAGCTCAGAAAGTATCGACATGCTTGGTTTCATTGCATACCTTCACAATTGGCATTGTGTCGGGGTGAAACTATCTATCGACAATGATGGAACCTGTAATCTCTCAGCTGAAGAGCGACTACTTCGTTGGCTTCAAGCACAGGGTATTGATCCAGCTAATGCAGGTAAGAATTCACTTAACAAGTAATTATGGGGGCGGTCGCTATACTTGAAAAGTCGGAATGCAAACTATACAAGCACCGAGCATTGTCGGGATGCGCAACGGCGATGAAACCGAGTTACTACTACCGCCTGGTGATGTCCTCGAAGTAGGGATTTTTGAAACAATTCAATCATTCAATTGGCTAAATTAGTGACCACTTAAAAATGACCTAGAATAAGGGGGAATTAGCTCCACCATACAAAAATACAGTGTTCTGATTGGTGCAGACACTGGTGGGTTCAGATACAGGATTTGTGCCATATAGGGAAGTTCTCATTGGGAGGTATGACTGTACATGCATCATGGTCGTACACTAGTACAGTATACCGGCAGTGTGAGGGATAGGTTCAAACTCACACCCAACCCGCCGTTAGTAGGAGTTAGGGCTCGGCACTTTGCTGTTGTGCTGGTCTCTGAATGGACGTGTATACATACATATTTGTGTACTAGTATGTGCGTGTGCCTAATGATATATTGCAACACCTGGGGCGCCCGCGACGCTTCCGACCATGTGGAGTGGCAGCCTGCGGGCGGACCGTCGACATACCATTCGCCGTCATGATCAGTGTGAAAATGGTGTTGCGACACTATCGAGGCATGTGCAGATGTCTGAGAACCTCTAATACCGTAGTGGTTCTCACGGTTCGAGGGTAGGTAAAAGTAGGAAAAACTGACCAATCAAAGCAAACCTTCGGTTTGCCTTCAACGCCCTTTTTTCTCACGTTTGCCTCCACCAATTCTCGGTGAAGGCAAAAAAGAGCAGTTGGAGGTATTTCTGATTGGCTGATTTTTGCAAAAGCACCCAATCGGACTTAGTTGAATATATAGAGTAATATATACCGAGTCATGACTGCCGCGGCGTTCATTTTACATCGTTAGCTTAAATGGTGCCTGTGGTCACTTTGCTGTACCCTAAAATGCATGTCATAGGCGACTGCCACTTATAGGCGGAGCCTTCAATTAAGAGCTAAAACTTTACACATCAGTTTTTACGCAAATCGTAAAAGCTATATTACCTTAGTTTATTTTAGGAATCGTCCTAGTGATCCAAGAAAAATTAGGTTCGAGTCATCATGATCGAGACGATTGCGCGTCCTCTCATATCGAGACACGCGGAGGTAACCTACATTAGCCTATGGTAAGGCAGTGCTCTATGTGGATTAACTTGGTACGCACTTCAAACCCCACGTCACGCATAAAAAAGGTTAGTGGTTTACACATAAATGTGGTATTTTACACAAAATTTTGGGTAGCGAGTGTATGTCATAGGCGACCACAGCAATTTTAATAGGGTTTTGAAGTACCGTGGAAACATAGGTACCGCCTTTGACATGCATTTTACGGAATGCAAAAGGATATCACGCGCTGATAGGCTAGTTTTACCTACCTACCTTCAAACCGTGAGAGCCCCACCAGCGTAATTAGTCAATGTGCAAAAATAGTCTGTGCTCGAATTTAATCTGGCACAGACTAATTTAGGTGAAGAAATATTAGTGAGCTCTCAAAACTTCCTAATTATTCTGGCAGATGCTAAAAAAGATTAGGGATAAATGGACAACATAAACGACCATTTTAGCGGATGTGGAGAGAGCACATCAGATGTCTCGCACAAATGTGACATTTGTGGGTGTCGAAACCATCCTTTCTGTGGAGTTGTCGTCGATGAGGGATTTGCCGGAACCGTAACGTGCGTCGAATGCAACGCCTCACCGACCGAAGACAAAGAATATCGTGTGATGAAAAGATGTGTTTATCGACAGCTTCGCCAATTGTGGTCAGTTTTGGACAAACCCCGGTTCGCTGTATATCTGAGAACGCCGATGAAGAGGGAAATAGTGAAGTTGAATACCGCATAATGAAAGACGATTGGAGATAGCAGTTGTGGGTTCAAAAAGAAAAAGGGGTGTGGAGATTGTATCCACCCGTTGTTTAGCGAGTAGAAGTTGTCAAGCGCATGATTGAATCGACGAGGAAGGTGTTCGAATGTTAAAGCTGCTGTAATTTTAGATTATTTACTGGAAGGAAAGCCAATGATCTTGAAAAGGCTCGTGTATTGTGGAATAAAAGATGTGAAATTATCGCGTTAAGCTCCAAAAAAGAGCAAAGTTCCATCTCGGTGCGTCGAAAACAGTCTTTAAAGCAAGTGCAACTCAAGGTTGTAAAAGGTAGAGGAAGGCCTCGTTTGAAGTGGGTTGAATAGCTTTATATATGAAGAAGTTGCTGAAGAATTGTTTCGACTCAGAGCACCGGGAGTCAAGATTTCGAACCCGTTACTTATTGAAATTGTGCGAACAATTTTGCGCTCATCTACAGGAGAGTGAAATCACGGAGTGTAAGCTGGTGGCGTCACTCATTTAGAGAAAATTACGACTCGTTGGATTCAAGGGTTTTGTGAGGCGAAAAATATCGTACCTCGTTCTTTGTCTGGAAAGCTTCTGTGAGCTTGGAAAAACAGGGCTTCATCAATTGAAAAATTGCATTTCACCTGGGAGACATAAAGGACAAATTCACATAGGAGAACTAAACTAGGAATGTGTTTTCAACATGGATGAGACTCACTTTGTTATTAATATGGATAATAGAAAAACTTTGGACGTCAAAGGTGCAAAGAGTATCAGATATCATGACGTTTTTTTGTGGTGAGCGTATGACGTTGGTGGTAAAACTTCGAGGTGGGATTTGAGTTTGAATTGAGACTCCAATGATTGTATTTACCAATCCAAAGCCAAACTATCCAATAGGGGTGTGCCGCCAACACCCGGTGTCGTATACAGGTCTGGACCAAAAGGATGGATCGTCGAGTGTTTTGTGAGTGGCTGAAAGAAAATCTCTGTGTTCGGCGCGATGCGCACGATAGGGAGCATGTGGTTTTCATGGATAATTGTTCAGGACACAAAGCGCTAAACTGAACCCGTCCAAAATGAAGTAGAATCAATGCTACGGCACAAAAAAATCTGACTTTACGTTTCCTATCCGGAATGCAACAGACATCTGTCAGTCCGCAGATACGATGATTATCCAGAAGCTAAAACAAGTTTGGCGTCTTTCTGGGAAAAGAAAAAAGTTGAGTCTTGCCGGAGCGCACAAGTTTTTCAACAAGACAGACGGAAGAGAAGATTGGTCTGGAAAGCTTTTGCAACCTGGAAAGCCAGTGTTCCTTAAGTTAGCGGCAATGTGCTGTCAAAACGTGAGTGAAATGCGTGATGAAGAAGGGATAAATCTGGCTCAAAAGCCAACGATTAGATGTGGGGTGGAGAAAAACGTCAACGGTATATGGGAAGAGTCCCGATTGCTCCCTGAGTTACAGACTTTGATTGTCAAGTATCGAGAATATTATTAGGGTAAAAGGCCCAGAGAAGTTAGAAGGCACCAAGAAAACTCTGAAGAGAAAAAACTGACCTTTATGAGGTGGTCGTTTAGACTAGCGATTCTATACAAATTCATTAATTTTTTCAATGCACGTTTTAATTTCATACATGCTTACACTGTTCCAATCGGCATCGTACCTCACCTGAGACTCACTGCATTGCCATTTTCGGGGATGTCTAACTGTATGAAGGCACGACACGGACTTATGGGTACCCAACATTATGTCAAGAACTGAAAGTACCGTAAGCTTGTTATATTTACAATGATAGACATTATAAATGTTTACTTGGTCCATCATTCGAGAACCATCACCCAGACTAATTACCAACTTATTAATTAGTCTGTCACAGACTATTTCCGAGCATACCTTAATTAGAGCATCTCCACCAGTATGCTATACTCTATAGTATATATTATAGACGTCGATATCTTAAAGGCGACGCTCCTATATTTGAAGCAGTTTCGAGACATATGAGATTTTCATGTGGTACACACTAAAAGGGTTGTGAAAAATTGTAGTGAAAAACACGTGTTCGAGCAAGAATTCACTGCATCGCGGCCACACGACCGGACGATTTCCATGCATGAGGGTTTTCAAATAATTCGTTCAGAAGCGTGACAAACCCTCGCGTTGCCGGGTACGTTCTACTGAGCGACTCGTAATGCTCCAGTTCATAGCTGATATTGATGCCAACAAATACAATCGATCGAAAAACCAGCTCTTTTCTTGGCCAAGAAAGGCGAGCGCGTGGCTTGATGGGGCGGACGTGGTAACGGTGATGGTTGATTTTGCTGGTGGAGTACCGGTAATGCTAGATACGCATGAACAGCAGCACGAGTTCTTGAAGATAGAACTATGGTTGAATATTAAAATAACAATCAGTACTTTGGTAAAACTTTTCGACGAGGTGGAGGCCAATTTCAGAAGCTGTGGTGGTTCCGGGGTCGATTGCATGGTACCCCAGGCAACAAGTAAATACTGTGGAGGCGAAATGAAATTTTCAGAATCCTCTTTGACGATAAATCATAGAGAGCAAGAAATTTTGAAGAATAGAAACATCCGTTCTTTGTGTGCCTGGATGGACTGAAGTCACGACTGTCCAAAATTCCTTAACGCTTGGAAAAGATTGCATATTATACGAAAATATTGAGGATTCAGCGATGACAAGACATTTAATGATCGCCTTTACCTTTCAGATCACATTAGAAGAAAGAACAGCCTTTTCGTTTAGGCATCCGATGATTGGGTGTACCAGCTCCAGGATGATATGCCGTGACTAATGTTTGTTGCAAATAGTAAGCGTCATTGTGATCCCGAAGAAGTTATATCGATACTGACGAAGCGCATGGGAACGAATAAGAGGGAAATGTGCGCGACTTTGTGTCTAGACAATCTTCACTAGCTCCGCATTACAACGAAGTAGAACGGTGGATTCTACGTGCTCTCTGTGAGGTAGTCAATGCCTCTACGAGTCTAGTGATCGCTATATGCTTATCAAATGCTTAGAGCCCAGTAATGTACTCTGCAGCGATCATCGCAATGGAAACTAGATGTTCTGACTGCCCTTCTTTCTCGTCATACAATGAAAAAGGAATGTGTATTTCAGTCGTTCACAACGGCTAATCGGTGACACGCTTAGTAAGTCTTGTACAGCTGCAGGTCTCGCTTCTTGTCGGGCAAAATATTTAGCACATCGACTTATTAAAGACACGCTCTTCAATGGCTTTTCTGACCACGCGCGTGGTTGCTTCGGCTTCAGCAAACGAGATATTGTTGCTACTGTTACTGCTATCATCATTACGTGCGAGGAACCCAGCTTATGCCAACATTGCCACGCTTTGAAAAAATCTTTCTTTTTCCACTCGTCCTCATAAAAAAAGATGCGGTGTAACTCCTTCACCACGGGCGCATCTTATCGTCGGCACAGTGCAACACCAGTCTCCGTATCTCCTGTCTCACGATGCATTTTCCTACTTCTCTGAAGCAACACGACCAATGAAAGGCAGAAGATGCAAGAGTTATATGAAAACAAGACAAATTGAGAAATATACATTAAAATATGACGTGCTTATTCAGTTAAAATCTGCATAACCTCGGGTCATCGCAGCATTGCGAAACAGAAGAAACAACTCTTCTTACCGCGTGCTGCCATATCACCCCCGAGGGAGTTTTTAACCCGGCGCTGTCGCGTGGTTGGGTCAGATCCAAAACAGCAAACCAAAATTCAGACCCGATTTTCAAAAAGCAAAAATATCTTATAGGCGACGCGCTTAAAATGAAGCAATTTGGTGTCAAGCAAATCGCAAAACCAGCACTAGTCAAAGTGTTACTTTTGAAAAGCAGCACCTGTCGCAAAACAAGCACCAACAAAAAGACGAATAGTGTGGTCCACTACATTCAACAGTGACCGCTTTCATGGCCACAATCTGATTAAGTATACAGTAGTTGATGCTTCATGAGCATATAAACACGGTACTGCTTCGTTTTGCGTGCTTGACCACCAATTGTTTTTTTGTCTAGGTCAGGTTATAACGTATGCAAAGCAGGAGCATCAGTGAGGGTAGGAGCACCACCAACTATCGCGAAAGAAGTGGAGGAATGGTTAGGGCCAAAACAGGACAAGCTGAGGAAGTTAGATGAGTATTCACAATCAGTGCTACCGCCGGTAATAGCGCTAATGCAAATGAGACTCGGCATGACAGGGTTGGCTCTACAGCCAAAAGATGAATTCACGATCCAAGTTGATATCGAAGCTTATCAATACCATGATCTCCTTCCCACATCAATGATCCCATTCTGGGGAACATATCGATTGAAATCGAATCCATGGATTCGAGAACAGAAAGCGCCAGTGTTATCGGCCAAGAAGTATTACCGAATACCGGTGGTATCAATTCGTGAGTTGAGAATATTACGACTAACGACAAATACTTATATGTGGCAGGTGCAAGGGTTAGATGGATACTCCCACACCTGTGCCAAAATAGGTCGATGGTTATGCTCAATCATAACAGCGTCTCCAAGAGTTGAGGTTGGTCATTACATTGGAGAAAGGCCACAGATAACTCTGGGCAGAGGCCCGAGTTGTTTGGAGTCGCATAGGTGGACACTTGTAAGACCAGGAACAATGCGCGGACAGGGTACGCGTGAAACAGGAACGGTGTGGTTAAAGCAGAAAGCAGACGGTATCTTGTGGGAAGTAGTATCCAATATCATGGATAGCACTGAAGACCAGGAAGATACAGTAGGTAAGTTGGTAGTGTTCAATCCACACCCAGATATTCACCTGATCGGATGGAAAATGAAAGAAACTACACCAATTAGACGGATATGGGCAAATTTCAGGCGGTCATTTCGAAAACTTTACTTTCATGGAGTGGCTCCGCAATTACAGCCAATATTGGCGAAGTGGAAAAGAAAAGGTACTTCAAGTGAGTGGTGGAATGAAATACAGGATGTTGATCCTGATCAAGCATGGGAACACAACAACTTACTGACGAATTACCAAGTATGGGTGCAATATCGGGTGACAACCATGCAATTAAACACTTTTTACGCCAGAAGCATAACGGATGAGCGATGTGTCCTGGATAAAAGTTGTAGGAGTAATCGATCGGACACATACCATATCCTGTGGGAATGTCCGCGGGCTCAAGCCCTTTGGAGACGAGTATTGCAACATTGGCGTGGTATAACTTTATCAGATATGAGTTTAGGAAGTTTTCGTAAGGCAATAGTAACAAGATGTGCCCCGCCAGTGGGAAGTGGGATCAAGAAGGCGATGATGAGGCAGTATGGCTGGTATGATGATACGTATCCTGAAGTTTTCCAGAGACTCTGGAAGGGAATCTGTGGAATGGGGATGACGTGGCTATGGCAGTTGCGGAATCAAACCATTTTTCAAGGTATCCTGAAAGAAGCGCAGGAACACTTGGAATTTATATGGAATCAAGTTAGAGCTCAAGTTGAAGCTGTTGCGGAATATGAATCAAAAGTTCATGCGTTACGAGAAGAAGGGATCCGACTGAAAATCAGTTCCCAGTGCATCTTTACCCAATTACCAGCACCGGACCCAGACAACTGTAGCAACACCCAGGACAACAGATATCCACCCAGACTGGATAACTCTCCAGATAAGCCTGAGCCTAGATTACATTCTAGATTAGACATGTTCATAGTAGCTAATAGTTAAGACTAATTAGACTACATTTATTATTATTATTATTATTATTATTGTTTTTTGTCTAGGTCGATTCGCTAAGCTCATGTAAATTGATACTACCAATGAGGATAGCACCACTATTTCACGTACAGGCTTACTTCGTAAAATAGCTTTGTCATTCAAAAACGTTACTTAAGCGCAGACAACCCCCCCCCTGGTACTCTAAGTGTAAACATCTCGTCATCACGTGCATCATCGCAGCCGCATTGCCATTAATTGAAAAACTGCAATGGGCACGGTTTGTGCAAGAAGTAGACCCGGATATTATCACTAGGTATAATATACACAGATAGGTAGGTAGGTAGGTAAAGGTAGCTTTGCTCAATTTTTTCAATCTATAGATAAACGATGTGAATCGCATGATCAAGGACTTGGAGACGCAGCGCTCCAGTTTTTCGACAAGGTACAGAAGAACGAAACGTTCGACGAGTCGACCAGCCACACGAGTCAAAAACTCGATCACGTCACAGCTACGAGATAAATTGTCGTCAGGAGTGCAAAATCAACACAAAAGTCGTCGTCGTTCGAGTGAAACCTCTTCGGACGAAGCCACTGGAGTGCTTTTCGAAGCGAGGACAAGTTTCAACTTGAGGTGCTCAACGAACTTCGGTAGCTGAAGGAAGCGCAGTGGATTCAAGTGGAAGCGCTCGAGCGAGTCGAGCGTGAAAAGACAAAAGCGCAGCAGAAAGCGCGTCATTTCGAGAACCAATTGCGAAAGCAGCAGCAAGTTTCAAAAGAAGAGGGTACGACTTTGAATACAAAATGCAAGGTCGAACGGTATCGTGAAATTCTCTTGTGTGAAAGCTCCGACTCGGAAGATAAAGAGCTTGATCGGAAGGAAGAGACGACTCCACTACCGCCACCTTACTGGACCATTGCATCACCTGCCGTAAGTGGATCTTCTAGTGTCTCTTAAGTAAAGATAAATGTTCCTACTCGACCGTGTGCTGGTATGATACAGACGTCGCCATTTAAGCGGACTTCGGGTTGGCCAGCATGGACAAGTGAGGAAGCGATCCCGCCGTATCGAAATGGTACCTCATCTTTCATTCTTTGATATTATGTAGCATTGATTTGAAGCGAGAAGCACAGCGGCGAGCGGCGTTGGAGACGGTGGTCAAGATTGTGTTCTAAAAATTCTTGGCGACTTTGAAAGGGGTTTTAACAGAGGATGAACATAAGCTCGCGCGGGACCTGGATGCTGCCGATGAGGACTAAATTTAGAGACTCGATAGAGAGAAATTAATACCTAAGAAAATGACGCTACATTTAATGCATTACCTATACATCCAAGTCTCTAGCTCCGAATTTGAAACCTCATGCCAGCCAAATTTATGTTCGAAATGTAGTGGACCACACCATTCGTCTTTTTGTTGGTGCTTGTTTTGCGACAGGTGCTGCTTTTCAAAAGTAATACTTTGACTAGTGCTGGTTTTGCGATTTGCTCTTTGGTGTCATGTACCCATCGTCAATAAGATATACTTTAGAATAGCTATCCTATATTTAGCTTGAATTTTGACTCGATTTCAGCGGCCTTTTTGACAACAGTTGGATCTGTATAGATGTAAAGCAGAGTGATTGTCGCAATCTAAACACTGCGACATTAGTGAGATTTCGCAGTTACAGTTTTATCTTTACCTTCAGTGGTAATTTTGCCGCTGATGATAAAGATAAAAAATTGGAATATTCGCAGTGAAGATCAATTTTAACAATTTCTATGAAATTTCTATGAAAGGGGATTGACTATCGTATACCAACAATTAAATTGATTGGTTGTTACACACTTTATGACTTGTTGTGGCAACAAAACGTATCGCCGCCGGAACAAACGCTAGCGATAAAATTTGCTAAATGAAAGCCCGGGGACGATCAAACCTGTCAAAATTCTGTACGAAGAAATGGTGCAATGTTGGCATGGGACACTCATCTTCGATTGAAAGGACTTCTTTGCCTGAGCAAATGGCTGTCGATGCGCTTCGCGCATTACACAAAAATGTCGATCGTCACATCGGTTCGCAGCCAATCTCACCCATTAGCCACTCGGGTGTTCTGTAGCATTGAGCTGAAAATTGTCCGGGAATCCCATCGTAGATCGTAGCGAGGAGATTATTTCGGGGATCACTAAAAGAAATCGCTGGGTGTTAGCTACAGTCCTCATCGTAGCCGAAATTTTTCAATAAAATCCGTCAACTCAGCGTTACTCCGTAACGATGGCCACTTGTGTAAGATAACGGGTCGCGCTGGGATTCCAGTAGTTCATTGAATATCGGTAATGTGTAGATCAAGAGCTTGCTGTCACTCAATTCCTCTATCCCCAGTTCCTGGTAAATCGCATATAATCCTGGATTGCTCTTAAGAAAGCATTGCTGCAAATTAAGAGGCAGAGGCATATCTGACAGGCTAAGATCTGGCGGAAGCAGGAAGAAATCAAGTCTGCTGCTTATTGCACAGGGTACATTGCAAACATTCATATAAATGGGCAGTTGTTTTAGCTTTTCAAGCTGGATACAGTTGTATCCTTTGTACGCGTTGCAATTTTGACTAAAACATTCGTCTAGAACCACTGCATGTGCTTCGCTTTAATCTTCCCAGCGCAAATCCTCCCAAATCGACTCAAGGACAACCAAACTAACGTCAGCACTACTTACAACAATATCACGCACTTGATTTTTCAATACGCAAGCTCCATCATAGCGCATTTAAATACAGGAGGGTAGCATGAAGCGTTTCTCGGCTACAGAACTCATGTGACTGGTCCTCCACCGGATAACACAAGAACTGCAACCCCTTCACTAATTTCAGCACTTTCAACGTCATTGAGGTTTGTTTCGTCATCATTCCTGATCGTTTCTAATTCCAATATATTTGGGAAGTTACAAATTCAGCGTCTTCGTTTTCCAATGAAATGATCGGTGTTGTATTGGAACCGCTGAAAGATATGTTCCTGCAACACTAAGAGCTGGATTTGTTTCATCACGGGGGCATTTACCAGTGATCGATCCAACTTCACCATCATGTTCATCCTCTCCACTTTCTTCCCCATTTGAATACCTTTCTTCAGATAATGCATCTTTTTGCAATTTTGCAGAGCTCAGCTCCATCAAGCGTTTGTTCTCAGCTTCGATGTTAGCCAATTTATTTTCCTGCTCTAAAGTCGACGCGTGATACGCATCGACAAGTTGGGCAACTATTTCTCGGTCTATAGAGTGGTCCCAAACACGAACAGCCAATTCCATCTTACAAGAAACTAACCGTGATCCTTTCACAGGAATTTAGCGGTCAATTCGTAAAATACTCAAGAGAGCAACACTCAAACTACACTACTTGTCAGAAACGGTATAACCACAACTGGACAACTTCCATCGGCGACTTTGGATCCCAGTGCACAATTGTTTGGTTTTTCACGACGGCAGCAAGATTCGCTCGATGTTCCGACAGGCTTAAATGGGAAGCCAAACGTGGAGGTAAAGCGAGGTTCTGAGAAGAATTTGTATGTCGGTGGCATGCGAATAGAGATACAACCAAGTGACTCAGCGGCCGGAGTAACTCGATCAGGTTGAAAGACACAAGAATGTAACTTGAGCGGCGTCAATAATAATTGTTGCTGTTCTTTTCGGATGATGCCCCGGCGGAAATATCTAAAGAATCAGCTAAAGAAGGGACTAGGTGCACCCCCCCCCCTTTCGGACCCAAAATTATAAAAAAGGTAATAATTTTTTTTCTACTCGCACACCCCTTTCCCTCCAAAACCTCCATGTAAACCCCAAACTTAGCGTCACACTGACTGTAACATCCACAACTGTGAGGTCTTCCTTTCCGGCTGGAAACTCCTGGACAATGTCGAAGTATTTCAGCTATAGTCAGGATCTTCTAACTCAACAAACGCCAAGCCAACAATGCCCGACATCAAGTAGGCCAGACACCAGTCTCACCCAAAACCGAACCCTGCTTTGCGGACAAACGAACGATGCGTTGGCTCCGTCCATTTATTGAAGTTTTGTGACACTGGAACAAAGTACGTATACTTGTCTGCTTGCCGTCTCGTGTACTGCTACACAGGCTCAAACTCTACTTCAATCTGATTCATACCACAGTAGCCACATCGATTCGAAACGGAACGACCGATTAAGTGTTTATAATAGTTTTTTTGGGGGGAAATCGCTAATCGGTACCCTAAATTAGCCATCAATTACTAATCAGTACCCTGTTTGCATAATTATTGCTAATCGGTACCCAGACCCGCTCTTTTTGCCATCAGTCTTGCTGATCGGTACCCTGCGAAGAACAAGTGTTGGTTTCAATAGCTGAATGACGCAAATGAGTATTGGTGAATGCGAATCAGTTTATTTGGTGCTTATTCTTTTGCCTGTGCAGTCGGTTAGCCGGATTTGTACATTATGAAAAACAAGAAGTATTTCTGTTACTGAAGTATTTGCGCAATCTTTTGGTAGAAAATGAGTTGTATTCTTTCGGTGCCCAAATGCGTTCCAGGACCTTACGACGTATTTTTTCCTTGAGGATCTCAATGAGGCTATGTACACAGCAATTTGTGTGCAACTCTAACATGACATTGTTTGTACTAATTGCTGTTTTTTTAAGGATGATTAGACCTTTACTGATTGTTGTAAGCATCTTTTACGAATCGGTGGCGGAACTACTCCGCCAAAAGTTTGAAACCCAGTCGCTTTAAGAATGGAGACAACAGCAGCTAAATTTTGTTGCTACGAATAAAATAATATGGTGTAGCTGTTACGTGAAAGATCGATTTTGCTTTGATGTGTCACGTACGGTGGGAAGGATGATAATCAATCGTTTCAATGCTACTTATCTTGATAATCCGACATGTTGCGCAACAAAGCACTTGTCGAGTTTACTGCAGAATAAGCGAGCAGCGTTAAGACAGCAAGGAGGTTCGTGAAATAGTTCATTTCTATCTTTCGGGTACCGATTAGCAAGGCTGATGGCAAAAAGAGCGGGTCTGGGTACCGATTAGCAATAATTATGTTGTTGTTCAATCGTAGTCTATTTAGAAATTACCTATTAGCTACAATAAAATCACTGAGTGCACGATCTAGTCCCACCACCGTCTCTGATGAGCTATCCACCTGCGATACAGGTAGCAAAACACTATGTTCATCACTTGACTGATCCCGGCCATTTTCTTCCAAACACTCCAGACCTATTAGCATGCGAATCCCGCGAATTCTGGTCGCTGTTCTGCTCCTTTCGAAATAAGCCACTGCTAACAACTGCTTCATAATTTTTGCCCAGATTAGCTGTAATTGTTCATACGCACTTCTATGAATCACTTTATGCACGCGCTCATTTCGCATAAACCACAACCACGTAAGTCCAAGCGAACAGATTCCTTTCCATACACGTGCAAGCGCTTCCTTACATTCCTCTGCTCTCTTTCCACATCTCATCTGCAAACACAACCCCAGTGCCTCCGAAATTTCCGGCGGTTTGCGAATAGCTACAAATCTCCTATACTGTTCCAGCTCAGCAATCGAGACACAGCAACCGTTCCAACATGTTAAAAGTCGGGCCCATAATTGTTTCGCCCGACTGCACCCCCACACAATATGTGTGACCCCTTTCCCAGGTGTTTGACACTGCTCATCCAGTGCACACCTTCCTTGTGTAAAATATCCATCGTAATATACATATAGTTGGAACGTTGCTGCTCGGTATATGCTCCACGATTGATAGTCCGATAGCAAGTTGTCATGCTTCCAGATCTCCGCTGGTGTCTGCTCCTGCATATTCCAATTCTATTCTGACTTCGCGCGCATGCATTTCCACCGCTCCCGAACTCTTGGAAGAGCACTTGATAATGCCTTATAATAGTAATCTCGGAAGGACCGTCTGATCCCCTTTTTCACCGCGCACATATTTATCCCTTCTTTGATCGACCATGGATAATTGTGCAGTCTTGGGTGTGCCGCAAACACAAGTCCATGCAACTGTAGATGTTCTCCCATCTCTCCGACCTCCCTTGAGTTGTTGCTTCTCCGTGATCCGCCCTCTGGTTCGTCCCAGTAAATGCCATCATCTCGCTGACGTAACGTCCACTTCTGACCAGTTGATGTACACGTGCCTGTCACTTCTCTTGCTGTGTCAAACTTCCATACCACTGAGTTCCAGTGATCGTGAGTGCTCAGCAGCTTCGGTTGTCCTGCCTCACCGATTTCTTCACCAATCGCCACC
>MIQA02001348.1:0-16004 GCA_001887855.2 Sclerospora graminicola | reverse complement strand
TACTGCAGCCACGGCTAGGGGCAAAGGGACCAAGGAATTATGGGCAATGATCGCTCAGGTCAAAACGCTCAGTTATAATGCGGCCACTCACGAGTTATTTTTTCATTTCTTTACACGTTCAATTGCAGAAAAATTTGACGGTATCACGGTACCGTTTCATCGATATGATCATACATTAACCAATATGCACAAGAAAAATCTTCGCAAAAAGGGGTCGGCATGGGACCAACAGTTGGACACAAATGGTGAGATGTTTCAACAACACGGAACGTACACATGTGTCCTGAAGAACATCACCAGGGCTATTGACTTAGTGAAATTTTATGGAAGTTTACATGAAATGTTTGGAGTTGGATTCAATGTGGAGGATTTGGACAAAGGCGGTCCTTTTTCATCAACTTCGACGGAATGGGAGTTAACATTTTACACGGATGTATGTCCGCCGGCATTACAAGGAATTAACCGGATTGCCTATTATGACTCGCTGATTGTCGTAGAGCACCCCAACATGCGCGGGAAGAGACAGTGTATGCGTTGTGGGATGGATGGACACCCCATGCGTGCGTGCACGATGTCCACTGAAATCCTCAAGAAGGAAGGGTGTCTCACTATCACCCAAGATAAGGTAAAAGGTTTCGCATTACCTAAGTCGACCTTTACAAGTATGGAGGAAATTAAGTTGGCAGCCGAGATAAATCTACGGAAACAACAGGAAACAGTGGAAGAGAATTCGCCCACACAGGAAGACCAGACATTGGATAAGGAATTAAAGGGAGGCAGTCCTAATCAAACCAACGTCCCAGGGGAAAATATCAAAGAAAACCAGACAGAGGAGTCTAAACATCACTCTGTGGAAGAGATAAATACAGGAGATTTGGCGAAACCACAGGAGGGAGAGGCAGTTTTCCCGAAGGAAGAGAAACGACTACAATTGATAACACCTGGACCACTGTCAGCAGGCCTTCCAGAGGAAGAGGAAGTCGTGTGGCCTCACCCTTAGCAGAGGACAAATCTATCAAGAATCACGGAGTATCGATATCGCAAGAAGTACGTAAGATGCATACGGAAAGGACGATTTCAGAGGCTTCACGTCCCGCCACGACCCAGCAATCTTCCAAACCGGAAGATAGTCAGTTGTCCAGGGTAAATGGTCGCTCTCCGAAAGCACAAAAAACAAAAACAAAAGGGGGATTACCAGTATCAGGTCCAGGTGGATCAGCCATAAAACAGAAACAGAACACCACTCTCCTAATCAAGGAAAACAAAAATAAAGAAATTATCGACACTATTTTACAAGAAGTGGAACAGAAATGTGGAAAAATCAGAAGCTCACATGGACGAATAGTGGACCAGGAGGACATCGGGGAAATCACGGATATTCCACAAGTAGTGGAACTACTTCAACTACTTCACGTTAATACTCCAGCGACTGGCAACTGTCAGGTATATGCAGTAAGTCAAGCTTTAGCCGGTTCATCTTTACTGAGATGCCCGACTACAGTGCTCGAAAGAATTGCTATGGAACTCAAGGAAGGATGCCAAAATAGGGCGTTAATCGATTTTGACTTGAAGTTTCCACATGGCGTGAGGAAGCAAACGTTATTAAGTCTGGGACGTGGTTACGACAAGATCTCGGCAAAAGAATCACTCAAGGAATTTAAAGCATATCTGGAAACGTATGCTAGCAGCGGGTCAAAATTGGATGACATTGTGGATGTACAAGCGTGGGGGAGTAACGATACTTTAGTGAGTATCAGTACTTTCCTCCAAAAGGAAATTTATGTGATGAGTCATCACGACAAGAATGGAAAACCGGGAGCGATTTGTTTTGTGCCGGAACTTAGACATAAACAGCAGCGTCAATATTCTACGAGTGGAGAATATCCGATCACAATTACGGATTGCATTAGGAGAATATTAGCAAAGATGAAAGAATTCCCTGGGCAAGTGGAGAAGTGGCCATTACTTTTACATTTCGATAGCGCACATTATTCGGCATTGTTATATGGAGAGCGACTAAGTGAAGAGGGGCAGATGGAACAATCCGATCAAGAAATGGACAGTGGCCAAAGTGGTAGTGACGGTCAGGGCATTAGTGATGATGATAGTGAAGATTTTGACGATGTTAAGCAGCCTACGATGAATTATAGGCCCACCAACGCTATCAAGCAGTATAAAGACACAGATGTTATCATGAAGGAGGATCAAACCTCACACGTTTCTCAAGGGAAGAGTAGTGAACACGATTCGGAGGGGTCTATAAGTAGTCAAATGACTACCTATAGTACACAATCACCGTGGGACCCGGATGCATGGGAGGGGGACTTTGACGATCTTCTGTACCGTCTCCAGGGTCCCACGATTCATCACGACTTGAAGTTGGAAATAAATCAAATCATCACGTCGAAAGATCCCCGTTTATGTGAACTACTATATTTTTTGGGTGAAACAGTGGGACGGCTATCAGTGCCGGAGCAGGAACAAATTCTTCGACTTAACTTAGAGGAGGAATCAATTCGGGCAAAGGTTATGCAGCAATACCAAATTTCATCCCCCATTTTGGAACAATGGTATTATAAAATTTGGCAAAATAAATTTCAAGGAGAAGAGCAATTTTTACTGGAAGGGCCGGATACATCGATATCCGAATATTTCCCATCACAGGACAGTGAAGAGGCAGGGAGCAGTGAGACGGAACCCCTTCACAAACGAAGATGTGTGAGGGAGGAAAATACCCCCCTAAATGACATTTCACTAGAGGAAAACCCTCCAAGACCCGTACAGCGGGAAATCATGGATGATTTCGAAGAAATGGGAGCAGAGTGTGATGGTAGAGATAACTCCAGTCAACAATGGTTTGACCGTTGGGACGCTTACCAGCATGAGTGGGAGAGAGCCACCAAAATTCCATTTCCAACTCTGGCGTCACCAACGTCGACTTGGAAAAAAGCTATTACTATGGAAGGCAATCGGATATTACACTTATTCAAGGAATGTCCGGGAGCATACCATTTGCTCGACACTTTAGATCCACAATTACTTCACATTCTCACAAATCCATAGAGAGAACAATGCTGGTTAGGGATGATTAGTCAAGGCAAGCGGAGTATAGTAACTGGAATTCCGGAACAATGGTTTAAGGATTGGGAGGTCATGTGGGCAAATCTTACCCATCCTTCGCATAAACAGGCGGTAATGGACAGCTCCCAGCACTGGATAGTGATGAAACAAGCCAAATACTGGAACAGTCCTCTAATCCGAATGTGCGCACCAACGCACTCACTAACACTCGCGCGATGTCTACTAGGCGCATTTATATATGCGGAGGAAATAGCGGCCATCATAGGGGAAGAATATCAACCTACTGACTCGATTTTAACGATGCTACAAAGGCACTTTGTCACACGAAACACGGTACCAGAATATGCGAATTTGATGCGAGCGGTAATAGAAGGACGAACAGATGCCTGGGATGAACTCGACATATTTATCAGAACCGCGTGTGCTCAAGTACCTGATGAGAAAGAAGCAACGCAGGACGCCCTTCCGGCCCAGACAAGGGCCGAAAGTCATTAAGGGCACTTTACGGGATGACGACCCACTGCCAACGCAGACTAGCGAGCATCACTACTTTACATTGGCTGGATATGACAGGTATGCTCTCATGAGAATGATTAAGGAGAACGAGTATCAGTCCGAATATCATTCAAAAGAGGGCAGGCCGGATAGTAAGGAGATCAATTTTCAAAGTCAGAATGTGCGTGGATTCAAGAAGGAAGATGTCTCGGATTGGATGACAGCGTGGAAGAGCTCTGCTTCAAATTTACGGCCGCATTTTATCCTTCTACAAGAAACGCATATCATTTCGACGACAGAGGCAAGACAACTCGAAGTGAAATGGGAACACTTATGGGGACACTACAAAAACGAGATGACTTTATCAGTGTGGAGTATTTCAGACAAGAAATCAGGAGGAGTCGCAATTCTGTTTAATCCTGCAGCAGCGGATCAAATAACAAAGTGGCGACAAAGTGAATGGAATAATCGCTTTATAGCTATTATGTGGTGTGATATCCTGCTGTGCAACGTTTATGCTCCCTCGGGTGATTACGTATCGAGGGAACATTTTTATGCGGACGTGTCACATTTATTACTCACGGTTAAATCACCGGTGATTTTAGCGGGTGATTTCAATTGTGTTGAGTCGCCAATACTAGACCGTTTTGGGGGGGAACGACACGATAAAACAGAAAGTGAAGTTTTGACGACATTATTACAAAGGTATGGACTACGAGACGCACAAATGCTGCTGGAATCAGTTTTCTACGACAAACAAGTACCACCACCCGACTACTTTACCTACTGGCGTGGAGAACAAGCCAGTAGGATAGACAGGTTCTACCTGTCTGAGGTTTTAGTCCCACGTTTCCTCTCCTTCAAGGTCGGAAATACGCCAGTGTATTCAGACCACGAGCAAATCATGTTAACTATAACTGTGGAGGATGCACCTAAACCATTGAAACGTCGAAAACAAACGACTCCCAGATACCCATTTCATGGACATAATCAACCGGAAGTGAGACAATATTTCCAGTCACAAATTAAAAAGCAGCTGGAATTAATCACCGAGGGAGAGATTAATTGGGATCAATGGATATGGAGTTGTCAGGAGGCTATCTATCAGTCAGGCAGGAGAGTGGCAAGGCGGAGACGTAGAACAGTAAAACGCATCAGCTCCTTACTCTATGACAATGCCCGGTCACGCAAGCAAATCATTACAGTTACCAGATCAGCAGTACAACTCAACGCTGCGCTTAGACGAGGCAATCATCTAAGACGATCCTTCCATGACATTCGGTGGCTTTTTTATAAAACCGCCATACGGGAAAAAGATCAACAAGTCACAAACATTGTAACCAGTGAGGGTACACCATTCACAGATTCAGTAACGATTGCCAATCGTTTCGCAGTGGTCTGGGGTAATATTCTTAGCGTGAAACATGGACAATGTGACCCTCAAACGCTCCAAAAAGGGCTGAATTCATTTATGAAAATCCCTCCTGCGCGTAGAGTGACTCCCACTCAAAACCAATATTTAATGCAACCAATAACAGAAGAAGAGATCCGATGGGCTATCAAACGACTTAGCAGGCGGAAAGCGTCAGGACCAGATGGGATCAGTAACGATTTTTACAAAGATTATGTGGAGGAAGTTGTGGACCCTTTGTTACGAGTGTTTAATGGAATCTTGAATGGAGAAACGCCCCCGGAGTCATTCCTCCAAGCGATGATAATCCCCTTACGCAAGAAAGGAGATTCAGTAAACGCCCTGGATTACCGGCCCATTTCTCTATTACAATCCAGCTATAAAATACTTGCAAAAATATTTGCTACACGCCTTCAAACTTTTCTAGATGATTTGATAGGCGGAACCCAACAAGGTTTCGTCAATGGGCGTCGAATGGATAACGCGGTGGCAATCATGATGGCAATCCTCAAAAATCATTCCAGAAAATACAGAGGAAATTATGCAGATGGGGCAGCCATTCTCTTCCTAGATTTTGCTAAGGCCTACGATTCGTTAGATCGTGACTATCTTTTCGAGACATTGGCTTTATTTGGTTTCTCACAACAGTTTATCGATTTGATGAGGACATTCCACATGGGTACAAAAGCACAATTTCTAGTTAACAATGAGTTGTCAGAGCCTTTCTCCGTCACGACGGGGATTCGGCAAGGGTGCCCATTAGCACCTCTGCTGTTCATCATTGCGGTCGAACCGTTGGCATTAGCAATAACGCAATCAAGTCAGATCCAAGGTATAGTACCAGTTGAAGGTGTATCACAGCAGGAACATAAATTCTCAGCATTCGTAGATGACTCGACCATTTTTCTCAGGAAAGCTTCTCAAGTGGTTACCGCATTAAAGATTGTACAGAGCTTCGGCAGGCTTTCTGGCCTAAAAGTACAAGTGGCAAAAAGTCACTTTCTTTTTTTAGATCCGATGGTGCAATTATCAGAATGGTACGGAGTACCAGTAGTACAACCTACGGATTTTGTGCGATATTTGGGATATGAAGTCGGTCATGGAAATATGGGTACGAAAAACTGGGCACTCCGATTACGTAATATACAAAGACGATTAGTAACGGCTACTCAGTGTCATCTGTCGGTCACCGACAGAGTAACATTATTTAACGCGGTGGTAATACCGTCCATTATGTTCACAGCCAAGGTTTTCGATCCGCCAGCAGACATATTGAAGCGACTGATACATTTACAGAAAAGTTTCATATGGAAGGCCACCACCAAGAAAGACATATCAGTACGCCATAAGATTTCACCCAATCTTATATATACTCCAAAACAAGCGGGTGGAGTAGGGCTTATTGCGCTTCCAGTGGCTATTCGAGTGCAACGTCTCAGGGAGGCAACAAAATGGCTTATTGCGGCAGAAAGTACCTTTAAAGAGGCCTGGATGTCATGGAGAGGTTTTGGTTTAGGAGAAGATCTCACTTATATATCCCCGAGAAGGTCTGGTAAGGCTATGACTCATCAGCTCACAGCGTTACCACAACAGCCAAGTACGTTACCCGAGGTCATGGGTCAATGGTTAGGGCCAACCACAGACGAGAGCCGTAAGTTGGATGATTACGTATCCCGTTATTTGCCAGGTGTCCTTAGGAATCAGAAGTTGACGAAAGCCACCAGAGGGCTGTTACCTGAACACATTTTGATTGTACAAATTGACATAGAAGCAATCCCTCATCACGGATTGCTGTCACCACAATTAGAAGCGTTTTGGGGGACATTCAACTGGGCGGGCAATCCGTGGTTGAGGGAGGAAAAAACGACCAGTCTCGGAGCGAGGAAATATGATCGGATACCAGAAGCACTCATTTCTGCTTTAGTATTCAACGTATATCTCGGGACGAATTCTCCTGGTCGGTTGTATCGACGCAGCCAAATTCACATACGCATGCAAAGTTGTGTAAGTGGTTATGTACGATTATACTACTTTCACCCGGAGTCGAGATAGGTAGTACGGTGGGGAAAATACCACCTATCCAACTGTTTCGAGCGCCGGAAATACTTCAAGAATTCACCTGGAAGGTCATCAGTCCGGGGATATTGGAAGGAACCGAGGATACAAGCGCCTCTCCAAATAGGCTGGAACAACAGTCGTCAGGCATATATTGGAGAGAAGTACCAAAACAGCACTTGAAGGTATCCATGTGGTGTGAGGACAAACCCAAAGTGGTGGTCTGTAAACCGAATCCATTGATACACATGTATCCTTGGCCGTTGGCGGAAGGTTTGAAAACAATTTGGAGGATACAGGCAGGTATCAGAAAGTACTTCACCAAAATTTACCACAGAGCGATGGCAGTAACGTTGCCATTAACAACGCAGAAGTGGGCGACCAAGAGAAGTCAAGATTCGTGGTGGTGTTCAGTGCAGGACCAAACGCCACGTGAAATATGGAAGCATGAGCATATTCTGTCGGATTACCAGCTATGGGTCACTTACAGAATAGCTACAATGCAATTGAATACCTATTTCCAGAAGGAGCAGGGGAATCAGGATTGTGTCATTGTGACAGAGTGTTCCAGCACCAACACGAACTGTATCCACATTATGTGGGACTGTGTCAGCGCTCGGAGCTTCTGGAAACGGTTTTTACAACAATGGTTTGGAGTTACCCTTTCACATGTCGAAGTACTACAATACAAACAATGTATTGCAACCCGTCAGGCGCCGGAGATTTCATCCGCTCTGATTAGGAATATGTACCTCAAGTACGGATTAAAAATGGAGGCTTTTCACGATCAAATGGAAAGATTGTGATGGGCTGTATGTGGTATTGCGCAGGCCTGGTTCTGGCAACTACGAAACCAAGCCATTTATGAAGGAAAACGGAGAACGCTCCGTGACCACAACGATTTTGTCTGGAACCAGTGCCGGACTCAACTAAGCCAAGTGGCTACATATGAGCGTATGCAGCCACATCTTCGGGAGGACGGGGCCAGGCTCCAATTATGTATGCAGTGCTTTTTTACCCTATCTGTAGCACCATCCCAATTGGTACCGGCGAGACTACGTTCACGACAGGATACCTCTCTTGCATCTTCTATTCCAGAATTAGCGCTGAGAGCCAATCAATTTATAATAGCCAATAGTTAAAGACTAAATAGACTATTACTTTATCTCTACTCCAAAGGGGATTGGCGCGAACGACATACTTCGCGAAGGTGACTAATCACGTGGGAGTTTAACGCGAGAATGAAATTGGCGAAGAAGGGATAGCTTGAGTATCTGGATGCTATGAAGACCCAAGAAGAAGGAGGCGCGATTGCGTCAACTTGAAAAGTCATAGACATGAAGACACTGGTGATGGTGCGCCCGGTGAAATCGACTGCAGAGGCATGGGACATACTGAAGAATTTCTTCCTACGACAAAGTATGCGTAATCGTGTGCAGCGTTGGCAAAGTGATGAAGCATAACAGACCACTTCCTGAGCTTCGACGAGTATATACGTTTATGTCAATCACCTCGATGTTTTATAGTTTTTTTACCTTGATTACTCGCACGTTGAAAATTGTGCATGACAATGCAAACCGTCGGTAGCACTTAAAAATACTCATGGGAAGTCTAATGAGAAACTAAGACACAACTGTTACGAAAATCGAGAACATGTCTGGAATACACTGTTCCGGCTAAAGAGATGCTGAGACGGCAGTAGGTGGAATGGTGAAATTGGAGCACCATGAGGTTGCGTTGGTGACAGCGCTTGTGGCAAAGTACAATAACGGGACTCGTCAACTTGAAGAAGAATCAAGGGGTAGTCTAAGAGATGGCAAGCTTGTTGGATGATGTTACAATATAATCAATATGGTCCAAAATGTCATAACTGCAAGGCTGGTCAAGGCGGAAAGAAGCGAGCTTGAGAAGTAAGGGCATTTAATGCATCAAATTGGGCGACGGCTGGATGGTAATTATACCGTGGGGCTTGCAGCCGCACGTTTCCCGATAGAGATGACCTCTTGGAAAAAGACGCACGAAATGACCCGATAATGATAACCATTGCAGATGGAAACAAGGTCCAGGTCGGCAACTTGAGAGGTCAGGGTGTCCACCCGGCACTTCAGGTCGGTATGATCGGGCTGACCAGACTGTTGGTTGGTCTGGTGAAAGTTCAGCGACAACTGCTCAACCACCGCACAAAGCCGCCTCACTTCGCTCTGAGTATTCTAGTGACAGTTTTTTATGGTTTGAAGCCGGTTTCTTGCCTGGTCCAGCAGTTGCGGAGGATCGAACAATTCGACGCAAAAGGTAACATTCAGCCTAACTGGGTGAAAGTTAGTCGATGACGATCCACCTTCGTCCGAAGGGCAGCCACTAGTTGCCTGGTCCGCCACTTTTGCCTCCTCATATTCTCCACCCGAGGTACCCAGCTTGGCGTTATCCCCAGCTGACATTGACCAGGCCCTTCAGCTTTCCAATCAGGTGCATCTGATAGAGACCTTCTAGTGCAGTCCGAGCTCAGCATGAGGTCGAAACTGGGACGACCCGGCAAGCAAAATCAGGACGGATGAGCAAAGCTGGAGTCACAATGCACCGATATTGTCAGGAAAAGGACAGTTAAAATCCTGAGGATGACCGCAGGTCAGCAAAAGACTGGGTGTGAGACTTACCGAAGCGTGGCATACTCGTGGAAGGAGCGCGTGGGGAAAACGACTTGTAAGATCGTGTCACAGTCGTTGTGCAAGCGGTATCAAAACACTCGATCATGACGGCCCCGGATTGGCCTAAACTATCAACCTGGGCGGCCACCCGAATTCGACTGGGGAGTCAAGATGTTGACCGTAGCCGATATGCGAAAGGGACACCGACTTTGGATTATCGTCCACGGTGGGACTCGAACCCGCAATCTTCCGGTCCCGAGGGCACGGCCTTAACCACTGCGCCAAACGAGGTCGGTCGTCCCTTGGTCTAGATCGAACAGCATATTCGCGTCGAACGCACCAGTAGTGAAACCAACTTCGCCGATCTGGACCAGGAGATTTCTGATCAGGTCGAGTTGGCTACCTGTGATAACCGGCCTAGTCGCTCAACCTTCAAGCTTCCCGATGATCTTGGGTTTGATGATCTTCATCACCTGGTTGGTGGTTAGGAATTTGCGAAACTCCCGAAGGTAAAACAAGCGTTCTACATCCTGAACCGTGGTCTTTTCAACTGGTTCGGTCTTTTCTTCATCTTCTTCGAAGATCTTCGGTTTTGGTTTCACATATTTTTTAAGTGGAAGCGGCGAGTCATTTAGCTCCTTACCTTTCCGACGGGTTTGAAAGTGTTGTTGAGTTCTTCATCTTTGAGGTGAATTATGCATTTGATTGCATATTAGGAATATCGTGGTTAGCACGGTATCAGCTGGCTGACCGATCGGTAAGACGCTGGGCGCCGATTTTGGATGTAAGTGCATAAATACGCTGTTAGCACTGTCGGATTGGACCTACGTTCGAGACGTCGATAAATCCACAACGACGTTTTCCGCGCATCGATAGAGTGATGGATCTCTGTGCGTAGTTTCAATTGATGAGGCTGTCGAGTGAGAGAGACTCCCGCAAATTAACAAGGCGGTAGAGTGAGCGAGGCTCGCACAAACTTCCGAGGCGGTCGAACAAGTGAGGCTCCCGCAGAATATCGACGCAGTCGGGAAGTGGCTCACTCAAAATATTGAAGCGAATGAACAGTGGCTCCCGTACGAGAATCACACCATCTGTGAGGTGGTGTGCGCATTGGAATACACCGAGAGTTCTTCATATACAAGTCGCTGTGGAAGGTCGTGGTTTTTCGTTATCTCTCGTTTTTATTGGCTGGCCTGATCGGACGAAGTTTCCCAATCAGTGCCTTAAGATAATTTAACTAAGTATCGACACTAACTCGTTCTCCGGTGAAGATTCCCACCCGAGAATACCCTCGTCTCGAGAAGGTCATCCCCTCCGACCTGATTCGAATCATCCTTCTCATCTAGCGTCCACCTGAGTGAGTGTAACCACCGAAGATCAATGGGTACACAAGGTGAGATGAAGTTAAATATGGATTCTATCGTACATGACGACCGGTCACAAGACCGGGCGGATCGGATCAGTCATCATAGTGATGATTCATCCGATCCTGATGCCGATCCGGATCAACGGAGTACCCCCTCCGATAGTTGATCGTCCGGGCTAGTGGGTAAAATCCAAGACTTCCGTTCTGGATTTGGAAATCGGCTCCACCACAATGGTGCGCGTGCCCGGATCACTTGGTGACTCAGGATATCACCGTGATTCCTTTGATGATGAAAAAGATGTGAAAATCAAAGTGGAGGAAACTTTTTCGGGTGCATTGTAGGAAGGCGTATCGCCTCCGATGCTGTCCAAATTTAAAGGAAGCGATGGTCGACATGGTCCGGTGGAGTTCCAGGTCGAAATTAAAGATAAAACAACTCGCCACATGGCCCTGATCGGAGCCGATCTGGGTTATAGTAAAATTAACTATTATCCGGGAAAGGATCGGTGTGCTGACCTCGATCCTATGCATTAAAAGAACATTGAAAAAGAGAAAAAAGACATGGGGGCGGATCAATATCAAACCGCGCTTTGCTTTTCCGTAGGCCAATTTCACTGCGAACGCACCGGTATTTTTTCGGAACCGGAAGAGATGACAGCAACAGGGGGAGACACGAACTCGAAAAAAAAATTTCGAAGCGCCGGAGTCGATTAGCGTGTGGTGTGATGCTGGCGCCTGACTATAATCAGCTTCGATTGTCCATTACTTGTGGTAGTATTAATTCTTGTGTGTTGTACGCCTGTGTTATGAGAAGGGGTAGTCACCGGGGAACCGGGTCTTTGATCTCTGTCAGTAGGGTATCCCGCGTCTACTGAACTTCGTCGTTTTGTAATCGTAACATTTGACGAACGACCTCCACCTCGGAGAAGTGGTATTCGATGTCACCGACGCGGGCGCGCCGTAGTGTTCAGGATGGTGACCAGGTTAAGCACAACTGTAACAGTTCACCAAAGTAGGTCTCCGGTTACCGCGGGTATAATGTCTTCCGCGGCCGTTCGATGTGCCGATATGGCGTTTAACCCCATTGGCTTCGGTCTTGGCCCTTGTGGCGTCATAGAAACTACCTTCGAATACGACGAAAATACTGTATAGTCCTTGAGTAGCCTGTGGGAAAGCCTCTTCCAGAGTAGCTGAATCGACACGCATTAGAGAATTGCGTGTTAGCCCATTCTTCATCCCATAGATGAAGACATGGACTTACGTGTCCATGTCAACTGGCCTCGAAGTGACTCATTGCACTAGATGTCGTGTCTTTTTTACGTAATTGCGCATATAGACAATCTTCCCTGTTGAAGTCCTCGCACCGACCTCGTTTGGTGCAGTGGTTAAGGCCCTGCCCTCGGGACCGGGAGATTGCGGGTTTGAGTCCCACCGTGGACGAAAATCCAAAGACGGATAGAGTCGGGGTCCAAAAGTGTAATGAAACGAGGTCCTTATAGCACCGCGCTTGACATGGCTTACACCACCCTGTATAGGGTCAGGTTCTCTAAATATTCCCTGTTGAAGTCCTCGCACATGCGCCATTTATCTTGGGGCAGCCGAACGCAAGCCGAAGGTCACTCTGAATAGCATCCAGCTTGGGAAAAGTATACTGATCCACGACGAGAGGCGAAGGGCCTATTCCTTGGCCTTAACAGAGAGGAGAGTAATTAGTTGTTCTTTGCTTGTCTCCGATTTGATCATCACCCAAGCGATAGCGATACTATTGTCGCAAAACCATTGGTTGAGAGGTAGTCGATTCGGTCCGACGCCTGAATAATTTATCATCTGTATTTGATCGCGTCGGGCCGTGATATATTCGCGAGAGAATTAATTCTCGCCGATTTGCATCGTGAGCTCGCGGGCCATGAATTTTTGAATAGCTTCACGCAGTACCTAAGGGTGAGCAGCGACGTAAAGAAGAATTCGCCTGACTCCAGTTTGGGGAGAAATTATATCCAAACTGATCAAAATGCTGTTAGCGATCATCCAGTCATCCACCCACCCTGGGCTTCGCCCATAGTGATCACTATTAAGAAGAACGGAGTTAATATACGTAATATACGGCTGTGCATTGGTTATCGGTTAGAGAACCGACTGAGTTGATGATCTATCCGATGCCGTTGATCGGCGACTTGTTGGTAGACCCGGATAAGGGTTTTGGGTATTTGTTCGCTAG
Organism: Sclerospora graminicola; assembly: GCA_001887855.2. Taxonomy (NCBI): domain Eukaryota; phylum Oomycota; class Peronosporomycetes; order Peronosporales; family Peronosporaceae; genus Sclerospora; species Sclerospora graminicola. The sequence goes on along the minus strand of MIQA02001348.1, from coordinate 2,733 downwards.
CCATGAGCAGTCTTTTTTAGGGGTCTCTATTACTAACATGGCTCGGGGGATTTCGGCATTTGTCACTCTTTTCAGGTTCTTCGAGTAGAACGGATGTCGTTTGGTCTTAAAAATGCCGCGCAGATATATCAGCCGTTGATCGACAATGTTTTATATGGGCATTTGAAGGTTAAGGTGAATCAGGACCCTGCCTGGTTGGAGATGTGTTTACCGAAGGTGACTGTGGTGAAGCGATCGGAAAATATTGGGATTGAAGTGGACCACACATGGCCGATGATTGGTGATGATAGAACACCCATCAACATATGACGGTTGATGGGTGGGAAAAGGTTGATCGCGAGTAAGAAGAAAAGGTGGTGGCCAACGGATATTTACGATGTGGAAGAGTTAGCCAAGTATGGTCGTTAAGCCCGGTCCCAGGCACTGGCGGAATGATGAAGACCACGATCACGATCGTTGTCGCAGTCACTAAGTGGAGTTCTCGTGGATATCATAAAATAGTGGTGATTGTTGACATGGCATACCAAGAGCAGGTGACCGGCCGATCTCCGAACGGTATATTGGTGGAAGCCGGCTATGATACAAGGTTGCAGCCTGATCGCCTTGTCACGCCCGGAGGAAGAAGATCAAATGATGAATGAAGATCGGGCAGGTGGATTAACAGGTTATACGAGTGATGTGAACTTTTGATTAGCCCGAAGATGATGTGGCAAGGCCTGATCAGGCCTGATCAGGCCTGATCAGCCGAGATCAGTGCGGTATGGTTATCCTGACGGTGCATTAAGATCGAAAGTATGGTTTGGAAGATGAACGGAGTCGTAATGATGATGACCCTGGATGTTCCCGAGGTGATCAAGGGCTGATCAGGCCCGATCAGACCTGATCACCTGGTCGAGCACTATGGCGATCATGATCAGGGCCGATCAGCCTTTGATCAGCGTTGATAAGCAAGGACAAGTGAGTTCTCGGTTTGGGCGGACTATATATGAAGTGAACAAGTGCTGAAGAGCAGGTCTCAAGTGGTTTCAGGGTCGTTTGTTGAAGATCAGGATGGGTTGAAGATCTTCTGAAGAGTCGGGTCATGATCGGGGCAGAATCGTTACAGGTCAGCTTGAAGGTGCAGCCAGGATGGGCAAGAGAGTGTTACGCAACCGTGCGACGAAGTAAATAGGTTCGAAGTAAAGGTCAGGCATGAGTTGAGGTATGGTACACAGGTATAGGACATTTGCATATATAATAACAGGTTTAGATTTTCCCCTAAAGCAAAGAGTCGCTCCGCCACGTGTGCGGTCATTGGGAGCACAGGGTTGATTAGTCCCCTCTTGCTCATCTATTTCCCGGTTAAGACGTGCTAAGGCGCATTTTGGCTTACCGGAAGACCCCCGACGGGTTTGCTCTAGGTGATCTAACCTCACCCGCAACGCGCACGTGTTTGGAACACGTTAATAATATTGGTAAAGGTTTTGTGGAGATAACGTTTGTGGATTACTGTGGAAGATCGTGGATTGATCGCATTTTCTTGGTTTCGTTATATCTCTCTCTCATTGGCTGGCCTGATCAGACGAACTTTCCTGATCAGTGTCTAGATACTGAATAAGTGTCGACCCCAACGCGTTCTCCGGTGAAGATTTCCACCCGAGGATACCCCCCGTCTCGAGAAGGTCAAACCCTCCGACCTGATCAAGATCATCCTTTTCGTCACCGAGTCCACCTAAGTGAGTGTAATCAGCCCCGATCGACGGTTACACAAGGTGAGATGAAGTTAAACATAGATCCTGACGAGCATGAAGACCGGCCAGATGACCGGGAGGATCAGATCAGTCACCATAGTGGTGATTCATCTTATTCCGATGCTGATCAGGATCAACGGAGTACCCCCTCCGATAGTTGGTCGTCCGGGCCAGTGGGTATCCGGATTCCGCCCAAGACTTCGGTCATGGATTTGAAAATCGGCTCCACCACAATGGTGCGCGTGCCCGGATCACTTGGTGACTCAGGATATCACCGTGATTCCTTTGATGATGAAAAAGATGTGAAAATCAAAGTGGAGGAAATTTTTTCGGGTGTATTGGAGGAAGGCGTATCGCCTCCGATGCTGTCCATTTCTAAAGGAAGCGATGATCGACCTGGTTTGGTGGAGTGCCAGGTCGAGATTAAAGATAAAATAACTCCCCACATGGCCCCGATCGGGGCCGATCTGGGTTATAGTAAAGTTGACTATAACCCAGGAAAGGATCGAGGTGTTAACCTTGATCCTATGCATAAGAAGAAAAGGGAAAAAGACAGAAAAAACATGGGGGCGGATCATTGCGATCCACCTAAAAAATATGTGAAACCTAAATCTTCGAGGAAGACGAAGAGAAGATCGAACCAGCCGAGAAGACCACTGTCCAGGATGTGGAACGACTGTTCTATCTTCGAGAATTTCACAAGTTCCTGGTTACCAACCCAGTGATGAAGATCATCAAGCCTAAGATCATCGGGAAGCTGGAAGGTCGAGCGACCCGGCCGGTGATCACAGGCAGTCAACTTGATCTGATCAGAAACCTCTTGGCGCAGATCGACGAGGTTGGCTTCACTACTGGTGCCTTCGACGCGAATATGCTATTCGATCTGGATCAAGAGACGATCAGAGAATCTATGATCACCCTGTATGATCATCTTGCTTCGTTACTAGGGGCGAACCCAGTGGTTCAGTCGCCGATCGCGGATCCTTCGCACCGATCACAGTTG
>MIQA02001346.1:0-25098 GCA_001887855.2 Sclerospora graminicola | reverse complement strand
ACCTTTTCCAATATTATTGACGTGTTCCAAACACGTGTGCGTTGAGGGTGAGGTTCGATCACCTAAACCCGTCGGGGGTCTTCCGGTAAGCCAAAATGCGTCTAAGCGCGTCTTAACCGGGAATTAGTTGAGCAAGTGGGGACTAATCAACTCTGTGCTCCCAATGACCGCAATACGTGGCGGAGCGACTCTTTGCTTTAGGGGGAAAATCAAAACCTGTTATTATATATGCAATGTCCTATACCTGTGTACCGTACATCAACTCATGCCTGACCTATACTTCGAACCTATTTACTTCGTCGCACGGTTGCGTAACACCCTCTTGCCCATCCTGGCTGCACCTTCAAGCTGATCTGTACCACTTCTGCCCTGATCACGACCCGACTCCTAGAAAGATCTTCAACCCATCCCGATCTTCGATAAACGACCTTGAAACCACTTGAGATCTGCTCTTCTAACACTTGTCCACTTCGTATCCAGCCCGACTTAACCGAGAACTCCCCTTGTCTTCGCATTTAAACGCCGGTTTGAGGCTGATCAGCCCCGATCACGATCGGCATAGCGATCAGCCGAGTGATCAGGCTGTGATCAGGGCGATCAGCCCTTGATCACCTCGGGAACCCTCTGAGTCACCATCGCAACGACTTTATTCATCTGTTCAGCCATACTTCCGACCTTCATACCCTGTCGGGGCAACCATATAACACCGATCTCGGCTGATCAGGCCTGATCAGGCCTTACCACGTCATCCTCGGACAAACCCATAGGTTATCATCACTCACACAACCTGTCACTCCACATGCCCGACTTCATTCCACATCTAATCTTCATTGCTCGGGCATAATCAGCCGATCAGGCCGTAATTTCGTGTCATGATCAACTTCAACCACTATACCATTCATAGATCGGCTGGACGGCTGTCCTTGACACGTCATGTCAACAGTTGCTCACTTCGTTTTACATCCACGGGAACTCCACTTAGTAATTATGATAACGATCTTGATCGTGATCTCCATCGTTCCATCAGTGTCTGGGACTGGGCGTAATGACAGTGCTTGGCTGATTTCTTCACATCGTGAATACCCGTTGTCCGCCACCTTTTCATCGTAACTGTGATCAGCCTTTTCCCACCCATCAACCGTCATATGTTGATGGGTGTTCCATCGTCACTAATCAACGGCCATGTGTGGTCCACTTCATTCTCAATATTTTCCGATCGCTTTACCACAACCCCACCGATCTACTTAATGTGTTTCTTTCACGTAATGCAGAACGTGCGAAAGTACATCGCATCTGTGGTGTAGTCGCTCTCAGAAAATCTTCCTGTGACGCGAACACCCACGGGGGTCCCAGACGACTGACTATCGGAGGGGGTACTCCGTCCATCCGAGTCATGATCCGATCCGGCATCCGGCCGGCTGGATCGGTCACTTCCATCCGCTTGATCGTGACTACTCGGATGTTGCATGTTAAAAGCTCACCTTGTGTACCCGTCAGTACTGGGTGGTTTGCTCTCCTGGTGGACCCGTCAGTACTGGGTGGTTTGCTCTCCTGGTGGACCCTAGGGCGAAAAGTGTAAATCGGGGAGATGAAGGTTAATACGAGGGGTAGATCCTGGGCGGAAATCGTCACCGGGGAGCTCGTCGGGCAATACACTTGAACTTTGTATAGTGCCGGCTGGACCGAGAATAATCAATCGGCCAGCTAAACCAATAAGACACTTGAAGTTTGTATAGTGCCGGCTGGACCGAGAATAATCAATCGGCCAGCTAAACCAATAATAATGAAGGGCGAATCCAAATGTGTATGTGAGGCAGATACAACTCCACACTCTTCCACAGAAGGCCAAAATGTCACCACTTCCCAATACTTTATACCGTGTTCAAAACACGGGCGACTTGAGGTGAGTATACGAAGTCGCCGCGACTCCCGGTCAGGGGACTTCCGGTGGGTTAACTTAACCTTTCCCGGGCAAACCAATAACAGCAAGAGGGGACCTTGTTAGCCCTCTGCCGTGAACCAATAAAAGCGACTTGCGTCTAAGAAAGCGAAACGTATACTGATTTATCCTATATCCAATACTCCCTTTGTGTAACCTACCCCAAATAACACGGCTGACCAGTCATGTACCTTACCCAACGTAACCCGGCTAACTCCGACTTTGTGTACCCACCCGGCCGGTACACCAACCCCAGATGGTACCAACCCGGCCGGTACACCGAACCCATCTGGTACCAGTCCGAATGGTACATTGTACCCGGCCGGCTCGGCCGGATAGCCACCCATCCGCGCCCCTCGGCCGCTGACGCTAGCAATTCCTTGGCAGCTTCTCATACGATCCAGGTGCCTACTCCATCCACTAGAACAATCATCTTCTTTCAGGCTCCCTTCACTCCATCCTTACAAACAATCCGCCATCTCGGCCGTCCGCCATCCGCGCCTCGGCCGTCAAACATCCGTGGTCCTCCCGTCTGCTCAGCCCGCCTGTCCGACTATCCACGCCCCTTGTCATGTCCGCCGGTCTGATTTCCAGCCTGGCGCCGCCTGGCCGCTTGTAGACTTCCTCGGCGGCGACTATCCGGTGCCCACACCCTTGGTCCGTATTTCCGCCAATCAGAATGCGCCCTTTGGAAAGTACTTTGCATTATTTCATAAGTCGCTTCACCACAGCCGCCCCTGAGTCGCGACACGGCCGCACAACGGTCGGGACACGATCTCACTCGAACTCACTTGACCTGATACCGCTCATCCATGCCTCGCTTTGGTACGTCACCCCACTAATTTATAACATTTCCATGAACCCGGTCGGTCTCCGCACCGGCTAGCAAGCATGTCCACCAATGCTGACATTATCTTGGTTCACCTCCAGTCTTGCAAATTGACAAGGCCAACGTCTGCCGTCTCGTTCTCGTGGACGACGACTCGCCTGCCAGCGGGGTGGAGATCGCAAAACCGCCGAAATCGTCACGCACTCCCGATCTGGTGCTGTCAACCGCCGACGCCGAGGCTGCGCTCCGCGTCCACGGCCAAGCCTGCGGCGACCGAGACAGATTGAAAGCCGTCGTCTCTTCCCTTCGGGCGGAGCTTCGATCCTGTCAGGACAACTATGAAGCTCTGTCTCAGAGCTTCAAAACTTCTTGCGCGATGCTGGACCGCTTGAACCCCCGGGTCGCCGAGCTGAAACTCAGTCGCAAAACAGCGGAGGATGAGGTGGCCCGCCTCAGGGCCATTGTGGGTCAGCTTACGGACGCTCTACAGCAAGCGGCCGCGCCATCCGCCCCCATCTCCGAAACGGCGGTGATGGAGAAAAGGCTGGATATGTTGACCGCCCAAGTGGATAGCTTGGAGCATATCCAAGCTGACTTGGTCCGTCAACTCGCCGCTGCCAACCGCCGGGCCGATGAAGCCGCCGTTCGGGGTCCATCTCCAGAAATAATCGATCTCCAGAAACAGGTGGCCGATCTCGAGTGCCAAGTCGCCATCCTGACGGGAGAGCGAAACCGCCTCCGCATGTTGGAAGACGTCGTCGAGCCTCTCCGGACTGCCAATCAGGAATTGGTCCAACGATCCAAGCTTCAGCGTAAGTGCCTCATCTCCTCTTACGTGGTGGCCCAGTCGCTTACAGCCCTTATTTTCTTGTCACTCCGCAGTTCAACAGCTGGAACAGCTGAAGCAGCAATCTGCTAAAATTCCGGACATGTCTCGGGAACTTACGCACCTTCGTACCCGGCTCCGCCAGGTGTCCCAAGACCTGGATAAAGTGCGGGACAACCGAGACCACCTGCGCGACTCCCACGCCCAGGCCCTTCGCCAAATCTCGGATCTGGAGCGGCAGTTGCAGGAAGCCACTTCTCGGCAACAGGAGTTGCGGTCTGAGCTATACCAGGCCCGCCAAGAGAATTCCGACGCCCATGCCATACTGGCTCGGGCGGACCGTGTTTGTCATGACATGCTGGATAAAGAGGATCGTTTTAGGTCCTTGTTGTGTGGACTTCAAGACCAGCTCGAGGCGACTCGGAGCCAGGCCGCTCCCCTTTTGCAAGCTCCTCCCAATGTACGGGAATCCGTCTTGTCTGTCTTGGGGATGGTGGATCAGTGGAAGACTTCTCCGCCGAACCCAACCCCGTTGCCCGCTGCAGCAGAGTCAGAACCTGAGGAACTTCCCGTTCATGCTCCATCTACCAAACCGCAGGAGTGGAAATGCAGCGGAAGGAGGGACGTGGTATCCCGGCCTAGGTGCGCTGGATCAGACCACCTCCCTTTCCAAATCCTTGGCGGCCATTGACCAGCAAGATCCTTGGCGCAATCAATACCGAGCACGGCCCTCCGACCACCCTGGACTTCGGGTGACTCGGCTCCACGGCAAGTACAGTCATCCACGGGGATGAGTAGTCGGGCTTGCTTTAATTCTTCTATTTCTCTCAGTTTTCCTTTAATATATCCATCCGTTCCTCCTTCGTTCCCACTCCAAACATTTACTGTTGACTACTAACCGTGGTTAGTCTCGCCCGGCCTGCTTGGGGGTCCGTCTAGAGGGGCCTTCTATTGCTGCAGGGCACTTCTTGGTCCGATCGGGCGTGGACGCCCTGTTCCCAGTCACGGTCGCTATATTCCTCTTTCACGGGACGGCTGGATCCGGGCGAGGGATCCTCGTCTCTAGCGGCCGGTTTGATTATCTCCTGTAACTTGTTCATCTCCGCCAATCCGTCCAACAATCCTGGATCTGAAACGGTGAGACCGATCTGATCTCGCATGGCCAAGGTGGACAGATGGTCTGCGCTGTTGTTCCACTCTCGTTTGACATGTAACAGTTCATGTTCCGGCCACTTCCGCAGGGCGGACATAACCCGATCGTTCAGCAGTCTCAGCCGTGGCGCCTTACAATCTATCTCTCCTGTGATTTGCCGGATCACTAGGTTGGAATCACCACATATGATGATCCGCCCCTGTGTCCGGCCAGCCAACAGATCTAGACAAAGCAACAGTCCTCTATACTCCGCTTCGTTCACCGTGATGCCAGGCGTGAAATCCGAGGCGGCCGCGACCACTTTCCATTCGGGCAGCTTCCACACAATGGCACTATAGGCCCCGACCCCTTTCTTTACACTCGCCGACCCATCGAAACTCAGAACCATTAGTTCCTCCGTGGGTCCCACTGTTGGCGGCGGTAATACGATAGTTTGTCGAGGCTGCTTCCGAGGTGCGATCGCTATCAGTGCTTCCTCCACTTCGGCCCTGGGAGTAATGCTGGCAGCCAGTGTGCCCAGTATTTCCTCTTCCCCTTTAGTACACTTAATCACTTCGAGGGACCACTGAGACAGCAGGGCCGCCCATCTCCCCAGCCGGCCGTCAATTCCATTCGCCGTCAGGAGCCATGATAGGGTCGACCGTCTAGATAGTACTTTGATAGGCCGAGACACCAGCATAGTATAACACACATCCAAGATCCGCAATAGAGCCAAAACTTCTTTATCCACCAATCCGTAATTGACTTCATTAACTTTCAAGGTCCGGCTGGTGAAGGTCACGGGACAGTACACTCCGTCATGATCTTGCACGAGGGCGGCTGAGATGGCCCACTTGTTAGCGTAGATGATGACCACCGGAGTCTTATTAACATCGAAATGTTTCAGGACCGGTGTGGTCGCCATCTTCGCTTTTAACATACCAAAGGCCACCATCGCTCGGGTCATGTGGTCGTCCGGGCCGGCCGCGCCGGGGTCCGGCGGCCGGTCGCTTGTCTGGGCGGGAAAGGGCGCTTTCTCATTGGCTGAAATAACCGAAAAGGGCGCTTTCTCATTGGTTGATATTGCCGGCCCGGCTTGCGTCTCCGCTTGCCTATCCTGCTCTCTCAGCTTATGGTAATCCACCTCCCGCAACTCATACAAGACCGCCGCATAGACTGCAAAATCCTCGATGAACCGACTGTAATAATTCAGGCTGCCCAAAAGGATTGCATAGCCTTTAGGGATCGCGGGAAAGGCAGATTACTCAAGGACTCCAAATCCTTCGGATTAGCCTCCAATCCGGCAATCGACACTTGATGACCCAGATAGGTTACCTTAGTCTTTCCCCAGAAGCTCTTAACCACACTAATCGAAAGATTCCACTTTTCACACGTAATCATCAACTTCTCCACTTTGTCACACAGTAAATCCCAGGTAGTTGCCGTAACGAGAATGTCATCAATGTAAGACCGCCGCCCCAAAACTGAAGGTTTTGGGTCGGGGTCCGGGTCACCTTCGGCGAACACATCCCCGACCAGAGCTGGATCTTGATCCGCCTTGATCTTGAAGTGTCCGTACAGCGCGTTATCTATCAGCCGTTGATAAATCTGCGGGGCATTCTTCAGACCGAACGGCATCCGGTTCCACTCGAACAACCCGAAGGGCGTCACGAACGCAGAGATCTCCCGTGCACGATCGGTCATAGAGACCACCCAGAATCCACTGGCCATGTCCAATGAGCAATACCACAAAACTTTATCCAAGTCCTCCAGCAGGTCGTTTATCAGCGGCATCGGAGGATAAACCATCAGCTTAGTCAGCCGATTCACCAGCCGGTAATCAATGCACAACCTTATATCCACCCCATTCTTCTTAATAATAATTACAATGGGCGAGGCCCATGGCGAGGTGGACGGCTGAATTATCTTGGTGGTCAGCAAACCCTTGAAAAGCTCTGACAGCTTTTCCCGATACTGGGGGGCGACTCTTCGGCATCTCTGTGCGACCGGCTTGGCGCTTCCCACATCAATATCACATACCGCCCCATGGACGGCCGGAGGAAGTGCGTTCCCTGGGCCGATCAGCAGATGTCGCCTTTTCCATATAATATCCTTCAATCTGCCGATCTCTTCCGGGGTGTTCACATCCGGGTCTCCCACTTGTAGATCGTCGATAGTGACCGCTGGGGGGCAGGGGGTTACCTCAGGTAGCACCGCCATCTGATCTTCCATGCCTTCAACATATAGCTCGCCCCCTTCATGAATGCAGACTTGGTCGGCTTCGGCTGCTTCGGGATCTTGATTGGCCGGCTGGGCCGATCCGCCTTCGGCTATTTCCGAATTCTGCTCGGCCGGCTGGGCCGATCCGCCTTCACTTCGGTCGTCAAACCAACTGTCATCGGGGTTGACCGCATATGCAACTCTGCTTGGTCCTTTCTCCCGACCCTGTCGTTCGTCCGTCTTCCTCTGAGTGGGCAAAACCAGTTCCGCGATCGGGGCGTAGCTTCGGCCAATACATTCAGCCGGATCCGGCGACGGCCGGCTCCGCGTCAATATTTTAGAAGGGGTCCGGTACTCGGGTTTATCCACCATCGGAGTCTGGTCCTCTTCTAATTCTTCCTCTTCGCTGACCAGATCGGTGGTTGCCTGAAAAGCCAGGTTTTGCCACTCGATATAGCGTCTTGAGCCAATAGTGACATAGCCCGGCCGGCGGGGCCCTTTATCCTCGGCCAGCCACATTCCAATAATCACATCTTCATGCAAGGTGAGGGGTTTTTCAGAGATGTTGGTCACGCTTATAGAGTTGAGATGACCACCCCCTTTAACAAACGATGGTACCCAGCACTCGCCCCTTGTCAGCCATAACTTACTCCGTCGGTCGTGTGGCCGTAACATTACTTCCACCGCCTTTCCCATGGCACCGTTACAAACTGACCTAGCTTGAGGAACTGGACGTGGGCGCCATATAAGGGCCGCCGGCCGGCCAGCTGGATCTGTACCTCGTCCGGCAACGTCAATGTTCCATGCGATAAGTCCAGCCGTATGCCGGCCGGGACCATAACGTCCATGCCCAAAATTGCATCCTGCCCGGCCAGCTTGCCTACCCAGGCGGTAAAGTAATATACCAACGACCCAGCTAACGTAATCTTGACTCTTGTCCTTCCTTGGGTCATGTATGAGCTTTCTCCAATGCCGATACATTCCTGCCGCTTCGTCTCGTCTATCTCACACCCCACCTTACGAGCAAAGGTGGTGTCTACGATAGACACTTCCGCGCCAGAGTCGAACAGCATTGTAGCTTTCTGGTTATTGATTTTCCCATCCGCCTTGGCCTGCTTGAACCATTTATCCGGCGAGTGATACTTCCAATAACCTCGCGACTCGCCAGGTAACAGGTTTAATTCCATTCGCACTTCAGACCGGGAATACTCATCCGTCCGTATACTGCTCACCAGGAAGGGGTCAGCCGTACCGGCCGGGGACCGGGTGACGTAATCGTCAAATTACATGTATTGTCGGTTATGCTTTGCTTTGCTTCTTGATTATCCTCTTTACCGACATATGCATAGATACTAACACTAGCCCGCTCGGCTCGAACCAGATTTCAACCTGGCGGGTGATCTAGTTTAACATTTTTTCCACTCCGGGCGGCAGCATTCCAGCATGCTTGGTCGGGACGTACCACTTCTTCATCTGGTTGTAGAATTCTTCAATTGGGTACAGTCCCGCCTCATGCACCTCCCCGCAAGTCTTACACGTGAACAGGCAGTGTTCCGCCGGGTGTCCCTTCCTCTCGCACTTCTTGCACGTCAGCCGCTTCCAACAGCTCCGGTCGTCATGCTTGATGGACCCACAGTGGGTGCACTTGCGCCTGGGGTAATCCTGGTCAGCTCGAGCCGGAAAACGCTTCGACTGACCGGACCCGGCTGGCAGCCTGGACGGCTGACTGGCTTCTGCCGAGAAAAGGTACCGATACTGTTCCTCCTCAGACTCGCCCCCAGATCGCTGATACTCCTCTTCCGAGCTGGTCGCGTCTGACTCTCGGGCGACCATGCGGACGGCTCGGGCGGTCCTGGTAGATGGCGGCCGGCCTCCCTGATCCGCGTTAAATTGGGACTTGAAACGGCCGGTTCCGACTGCCGCCTTGTAGCCTCGCTTCTTCGCTCTTAGGTAGGTGCGCAACGTCAATTCCAGCTCCGTCGTGTTCTTCAACCGCAGTAACGCCAGCTGGTCTGCCAGCTCCCGATCGTCCAACGTGCTGATGAAATGTTCCACGTGTTCGCGGGCGGCTTCCGACCGGCTGGCATCTTCTTTAACGGGGATATCCGCCCTCATGCCAGCGACGTTTAAACGATGGAGATACTCCAGGGGGTCTCATCCGCTCGCTTCTTGGTGTGGAAATATTGTCGCGCCGCTGACGTTCCAGATCCGCAGTATTGTTCCTCGAACGCGCCGGCCAATCCCCTCCAGTTTCCTCGGATTTCCCGGCTGAGCTGTTGGATCCAGTTTTTCGCTGGACCTTTCATCAAATCCCCAAAGATCAGGCATTTCTCATAGTCCGACGTCCGGTCTCTGAGGAATGCCGACTTCGTCTTGCTCAGCCATTCTCGGGCTTGGTCCTCGTCCGTGTCGCGTCCGGTGAAGTCTTTCAGCTCGGACGTGGCCGACATTCGCACCCTCGTGATCGCTCCTGAATCTGCATCAAACGCTTGGGCCGAGGCCATATGTGCTCGGCGGGCCATCCCCAGATCCAAGTCATCCGGATCGTAATGGTACTTGGCCGACTTGACGGATTCCATATCCACATCGCTGAGAGACAGCTTCCTATTCGTTGGCCGACGTCCGGTCCGGCGGCCTGTCTGGCGGCTCGGAGGGGCGGCATGGGGTTCACTCTGCTTGGACTGCACCGACTCCATGTCTTCGTCACTCGGCTCCCTCGCATAGTACTGGACTGGCTCGGGCGCCTGCGTTCCCCGACGAGCCGGCTGGTCCGGTGACTTCGGACTGCCGCGGCTGGCGCTCAGCCGACGCTGCTCTTCCAAGTATCGCTCCATCATCGCCGAGAACATGTTCTGCAGGTGATCCGGCACCTGAGGGGCGACTTGGGGGGCGACTTGAGGGGCGGCTTGAGTGGCGGCCGGGCTGCCAGATTGACATTCCTTCTTGATCTGCCCATCCGCGTCTTCGTCTTCCTCCTTCGGTTCTGGATCCGCCGTCGCCGTCCGCCAGGCCTTTACGCTGTACTGGCCGGCGTTCTTCCGCTCGGGCGTACCCGGATCCTCACGTCCTCCAAGCCTCATGGCCGTCGCCACACGCGCTGCTCCCCTTGGGCCAAGCGTCATGCGGGTGATACCCACCGATGAATCAGACGAGTCCGCTTCCGAAGGGGCAGACTCGTACTGCGAAGAGCCTGAGTGTATCCCGGCCGGTTTGCTTGTTGCCGGCGGCGTGGACGGCGCCACACCAGTCGTAGCTGTCATCTTCTTCGACGGCGGCGAGCAACCCACTAGCGGTACCAAGTGGTCGTGCAGGGCGCTGGACGCCTCCTTTAACTTGTCCATCTTCAGATCAAACAACTCGTTCGGATCAAACACGCCGGTGTTAATGCCGGCTTGTTTGAGTTGATCGAATAGTCCTCTAATAAGGGACACGTGGCCGTCTGAGAGAGTTGGGGGAGAGACGGGGCCTTTCAATCCGCCTATGATCTTCGGCCGTGTTGTTTTCAGCACCTTATCCGTCCGCAGGAACTGCCCCAACTCGTGAAGATGGAAAGTACGCTCCAAATCTATATCCGTCGATAGGCCGTCCTGCTTCTCTTCTTCCTCTTCGAAACGCGGTTTATCTTTGTGGGTCGGATAATCCATTTCCTGCCAATCCGGTTTCTTTAGGGGTAGGGGGGCCAGATCGCGACTTGGTCCCGATCCGGCCGGCTTCCCACTCCGGTCGTATCCGACTTCCGCTTTTTCTTCCTTGATTTTTTCTTTTATATCCATAATATGCATTTGTTCGTTAGGATCATGGTCGGAACCATGATCCTTACTCGGACTATGGCGACTTGCACCATAGTCCGATCCGGCTCCATCCGTGTAGCGGCCGGCACTGCAGTAAGTAGTACCGTAATCCGCCCCCGGCGGAGCCTCTAGGGGAGTAACTTCTTCTTTAATGTCAACCTCGAACTCCCCCAATCCGAGGCGACCATCGCATCCTTCCATCTTCAGCAGCATTGGGGGCGATATGCCTTCCCCCAATGCACCCGATACAACATCGTCAACAAATTTGACAGGTTTAGGTCTTTCGCCCGCTAGGGACTCGCGGTGATATCCAGGGTCACCAAGAGATCCGGGCACGCGCACCATTGTGGTGTAGTCGCTCTCAGAAAATCTTCCTGAGACGCGAACACCCACGGGGGTCCCAGACGACTGACTACCGGAGGGGGTACTCCGTCCATCCGAGTCATGATCCGATCCGGCTTCCGGCCGGCTGGATCGGTCGCTTCCATCCGCTTGATCGCGACTGCTCGAATGTTGCATGTTGAAAGCTCACCTTGTGTACCCGTCAGTACTGGGTGGTTAGCTCTCCTGGTGGACCCTAGGGCGAAAAGTGTAAATCGTCCAATAGGGCGATGAGGTTTAGGACTAGGGGTAGCTCCTGGGCGGAAATCGTCACCGGGGAGCTCGTCTGGCAATACACTTGAACTTTGTATAGTGCCGGCTGGGCCGAGAATAGTCGATCGGCCAGCTAAACAATCAGACACTTGAAGTTTGTATAGTGCCGGCTGGACCGAGAATAATCAATCGGCCAGCTAAACCAATAACAATGAAGGGCGAATCCAAATGTGTATGTGAGGCAGATACAACTCCACACTCTTCCACAGAAGGCCAAATGTCACCACTTCCCAATACTTAATACCGTGTTCAAAACACGGGCGACTTGAGGTGAGTATACGAAGTCGCCGCGACTCCCGGTCAGGGGACTTCCGGTGGGTTAACTTAACCTTCCCCGGGCAAACCAATAACAGCAAGAGGGGACCTTGTTAGCCCTCTGCCGTGAACCAATAAAAGCGACTTGTGTCTAAGAAAGCGAAACGTATACTGATTTATCCTATATCCAATACTCCCTTTGTGTAACCTACCCCAAATAACACGGCTGACCAGTCATGTACCTTACCCAACGTAACCCGGCTAACTCCGACTTTGTGTACCCGCCTGGCCGGTACAGCAACCCCAGATGGTACCAACCCGGCCGGTTCACTGAACCCATCTGGTACCAGTCCGAATGGTACATTGTACCCGTCCGGCTCGGCCGGATAGCCACCCATCCGAGCTCCTCGACCGCTGGCGCTAGCAATTCCTTGGCGGCTTCTCATCCGATCCGGGTACCTCCTTCATCCACTAGAACAATCATCTTCCTTCAGGCTCCCTTCACTCCATCCTCACAAACAATCCGCCGCCTCGGCCGTCCGCCATCCGCGCCTCGGCCGTCAAACATCCGTGGTCCTCCCGTCTGCTCAGCCCGCCTGTTCGACTATCCACGCCCCTTGTCATGTCCGCCGGTCTGATTTCCAGCCTGGCGCCGCCCGGCCGCTGGTAGACTTCCTCGGCGGCGACTATCCGGTGCCCACACCCTTGGTCCGTATTTCCGCCAATCAGAATGCGCCCTTTGGAAAGTACTTTGCATTATTTCATAAGTCGCTTCATCACACATCGGTTCCTCCTGAGATGCGCCCGAAGGTAATCCAAGACGTTTACGGCATTCACTATGCCCGCTCGGTAAGTGATTTGGATGAACGGGTTGCCGTTGCTGTAACTGGATGGAAAAAACAATCTCGCGCTCCGCGAATTCGAGCGTGTTTTCTCACAGCAGTGGCTCTCGGGACGTTTTACGCGCTGGTATTGTGTTGCTTTCCCACCAGGATACGCCAAGACGAACAACCCAGTAGAGCAGTTCTACCTAGCCATCAAGCGTTATTACTCTCTACGTTCGCTCTTGTCGGTTAACGGCCTCGCCCAAGCATTTCTCGATATGTCCCATCATCGCTCTTGCCGTGCCAAGCCATTCAACACCTCACCGATACCAAGTAGCGAGCAGATTGGTCGATTTCGAATGCTACAGAAGGGAGGAATGATATCGTTCAAGTCTCACCACCCAGGATTCATTACGTTCTTAATGGAAGGGAGGGGCGTTCGTGCTTACCAAACCGTAGGGTAACGCAATCCACATATCAACAGCAAGGTGATCTCAACGCAAGATCAGATCTACCAGGCGGACGAAGAAGTGGAGATCATTGATCAGTCAAATACAGACTGGATCGTAGACGTGTCGGATTCGTCATGCTTTTGTCGTAGCATGTTGAAGATGGGCTACTGTGTTCACTTGATTGCGGCTCGCCTCCACCAAGATCTACCTGTCGAAGGCGTGCAAGTCAAGAGGACTATTGAAGTAAAAGGCAGATGCGCTAAAAGGGTCGACCTTCGAATGTCGGTCATGCTTTAGTTATCGAGTAGGATATTAGATTGTAGAGCGTAAACTACTTTTCATTTCACTTAGATTAAACGCTAAAAAACTATATCTTTACTCTTGTTCTACATTTCAAACTCGTACTCGTCGAGAATTTTCCCGTCACAAATCATGCGTCGATAGCGAGCCAAGGTGGCCGAAGAAATCCCATACCCTTCAGAAACGAGGACTTGCATACGCGTCCAACAAATGGAAGATAGTAGTAGGTTCGGAGACGTTCACCTGTAGACCGAACGCGCCGGGGACGAGCTTCTTCTGCAAAACAGAGAATCGAAAGAGCGGTGAGAATACTTGCACGCTTTTCCTTGCGTGTAAGACCTCGAACAAATGCGATGAATAACTCCAGGGCAGCAGCTCTCCCGGGTAGGCATTCGCCGCAACAATCCTCGCGAATAAGCCTCGAGACTTCTACCATTAGAGATAATTCAGTACCAGTGGAAGTGCTCATTTCAATGAGGCGACCGGTGTGGGATAGTGGGTCTCGTCTAGTTAGTTGGCAAATTTGTTTATGATGGTAAAGTGCACCGTTAATTCAGGTTTATTTAAGTTATGATTGGTTTAGGGCGGAAGAACCCGAATCGAAATGTTTTTACATACCATATATGATACTTATTGCCAACATCCAATGCTTTCTGCCATCCAGTCGTTTCAAATGATCACTATTGACTGGTTGGGGATGATTCTAAGCTTTACAAATGCAACTTTGCGATAACGGGTTAATCTATCATTGTGGTATTTCCCGCCATGGAAGCAAATGAACTGTCGGCTCGTCAACGCTTTTATCGATGGTGTTCGGAATATCTCCGTGAGCGTCCGGGGGGCGGATTTATTACCGACCAAGCGTCTCGACTTTTGCTTCATTATATAAAGAAGTACATGTTGAAGTTGCCATTACCTATGTGGCAGGGCCGATTTCCAAATCCAGGACGGAAGTCTTGGGTGGAATCCGGATACCCACTGGCCCGGACGACCAACTATCGGAGGGGGTACTCCGTTGATCCTGATCGCAATCAGGACCGGATGAATCATCACCATGATGACGGATCCGATCCTCCCGGTCATCCGACCGGTCGTCATGTGCGATAGAATCCATACTTAACTTCATCTCACCTTGTGTACCCATTGATCGGGGGTGGTTACACTCACTCAGGTGGACTCTTTGACAAAAAGGATGATCTTGATCAGGTCGGAGGGGGTGACCTTCTCGAGACGGGGGTGTCCTCGGATGGGAATCTTCACCGGAGAACGAGTCAGGGTCGATACTTGGTTACAATAAAGGCACTGATCGGGAAACTTCGTCCGATCAGGCCAGCCAATAAAAACGAGAGATAACGAGAAACCACGAAAACCACGATCAAACCACGATCTTCCACAGTAAACCACAAACGTTATCTCCACAAAACATTTCCAATTGATATAACGTGTTCCAAACACGTGCGCGTGAGGGGGTGAGGGTTGAAAACCTAAACAAAACCCGTCGGGGGCCTTCCGGTAAGCCAAAATGCGTCTATGCGCGTCTTAACCGGGAATTAAGTTGAGCTACAGGGGCCTAGTTAACCCTGTGCTCCCAATGACCGCGACACGTGGCGGAGCGACTTAGGGGGTAAATCAAAACCCGTTATTATATATGCAATGTCCTATACCTGGTGTTCCATTCACCAACTCATGTGCCTGCCTCATACTTCGATCCTATTCGCTTCGTCGCACGGTTTTGTAGAACCACCTTACCCATCTTTGTTGCACCTTCAAACTGATCCGTACGACTTCTGGACTGATTATGGTCAAACTCTATGGCGATCTTCAACCATCCTGATCTCTCGATAAACAACCTGGAAACAGCTCGAGATCTGCCTCTCAGACACTGTTCGCCCCATACCCAACCCGGCTTAACTGCAAACTCCATCTCTCTTCACACCTGGAAGCCGGTTTAGGGCCGATCGGTTCAGATCATGATCAGCACAGCGATCGGCAGAGTGATCGGGGCAGTGATCAGGGCGATCAGCCCCAAATTACTTCGAAACATCTCCGGGTTACCACCACATCGACTTTGCCAGTTCACTCGACCATATTCTTGACCTTCATCACTTGTCGGGATGCAAAAATCGCACCGACTCAGCATTTCTCGTGAAGTTGGACCTGATCGGACCTTCTTGCGTCAATTCTGGGTGGATCCATCAACTCTCACCGCTTGCCTCAACTTGGTAATGCTCGCACGGCTCACCACTTCACATACCCAGTTCTGTCCTGTACCTGATCTTCGTATTCTAGGGCAGAGTTGAGTGACTCGGCCGATCGGGCCGGGATTTCCATATCACACTCAACTTCAACATCTGTACCGTTCATAACTCATTCCGATAACTGGATTCTGCTGTTCCTGATATATTACTTCGCCATTAATGCCGTATCTCCATTTTGTCTCAGTTGGTCTAGTCGTGCACGTCCACGTGAACTCCACTTAACATCCCATGTCCCGATCAGACCGTGACATTCGCCATTCCATTCATATCCGGGACCAGGCGTAACGATACTTGGCTTATCTCTTCACACTGCAAAACCCCGTTGTCAACCGCCTTTCATAGTATACGAAATCAGCCTGTCCCACCCATCAACTGTCCCATCTTGATGGGTGTTCCCATCGTCACCAATCAACGGTCATGTGTGGTCCACCTTATTCTCAAGTTTTTGTCAGATCGCTTCACCACAGCCGCCCTTGAGCCTAACTGCAGCCGCGCAACGACTGCAGTTCGACTCACACATTTACGAATCTTCCCCTTAGCGACCAGCCATGTCCGATTCAAATCGGCCTCCTCTTTCCTTCCCTGCCTCCTCGACTGCCTCTCCGGCCAGCGTCTCGCCTCTGGGGCCAAGTTCAGCCAGTCCTGCGACTTCTCCGATCCCGACCGTCGCCACTACGATCACGACCAGCTTCATCTCCCCGACGACGACCCTGACTTCTTATCGTCTGCCTCTAAGTTTCCCTGCTCGGCTCCCTCCAGGCCGCCCCGTTGGTTATTTGGAGCAACTGGATCGTCTGGTGGAGGGGACGGGCTCGCTCACGCTGGGGCCCATAGAGACTAGCCGACTGCGATTAGGGCTCTAGAGCGCAATTACTGAATTGATTTCCCTGTGCGAGACTAACCGGACGCTTCGTGCCGAGTTGGTCGACCGTCGGGTCATCATAGATCGTCTGGAGCGCGATTCCGCCGACCTGGCACATCAACTATCGACCTTACAACTGGATCGCGACAGACTTGATCATGATTTGCTGGACATGACTAACCGCGTCCAAAGCTTAACAGTCGAGCGAGATCAGTTGTCCGCTAATCTTGCTGCCTTGTGCGTCTCAGCTAAACCTTCCGATACTGTTGTTTCCTTGCAGTCGATGATCCGCTTGCTATCTATCACCGTCCGTGATCAAGGTATGTCCAACCCATCTGCTTCTTCCACAATATGTATATGACTTTTTCTATCCTTGCTTTCCGATGAGCACATCGAGGCTACGAAGCATTCGATGGTCGAGATGGTGGGTCATTTGTAACTGCTCGATGACCACCGTCGCGACCATGATCAGCTACTCCGGAACAAGATTCGCACCGCCGAGGAAGTGGAGCGTTTGGAGGTCGAGATGCGTCATACGGACGAACAGGTCCAGCTCTTGGTGAAACAACTTTCCGATTCACGCATCGGCCGTGCCAGCATCCCGAAACGGTTGAGCGAAAACCAGAAGGAAGCTGACGATCACCGGCGCGAGCTTAATCCTGCTCGGGTTAAGCTTGAAACCCTGGAGCTTGATGAGCGCGCTTGGACCCAACGCCATGACGACTTAAGGAAGATCACCCACCAGACAATGGACAGGTGGACTGACCCGAACGCTGATTCGGGGTCGCTTCGGACGGCATTGCGTGGGCTCTCCGAGCTAGTCAGCTCTCTTGTTCCGGCCGGAACACAGTCTCTTAAATCTCTTGGATCCGGCCCGCCGTCGCCCACATTCTCCGTCGCTTCTTCTTCGCCGATTAACGTGGATACTGCTCGACCAGTGATCAGTGAAGCAGCGGCTCCTGAGTCCACACCATCCAGTCCGCCACCAGCTTCGAGACCGGTCTCGTCGATCTTGGGTTCGGCGAAGCGCAAACGGGCAAGCCAATCGAAAAGGAAGACGGTTCCTGCTAAGCTCTCTCGCCTCATCGCTGACTCTGATGACGAGTCGACAGATTTGGACGAACGAACGCGAACTGCTCTGGCCAGATCACGTAGCGCTGATCGTCGAGTTTCGGTGACGACCTCGTCGGTCTCAGCCTCGCTGACCCAGGCCGTCGCTTTGCTTGACTATGACGGCGATGAAGAGGACGATTTGGAAGACAAGCGAACGGTTCCGGCTGCTTCTAGTGCTCCTCAGGCCGACGGTACGACGCCGACTGCTAGACCGGACGACTTCACTGGCTTCTTCATCCCGGCTGACAAATCACCGATCCATCAAGACGACTACAGATACGATCCGAAGAAGAAATTTATGGACCTGTATGTCGTTCTGCAAGGTCGACCGTCGAAGGCCCTGCTGGCGACCCGACAACCCTGGAGTGCTGATCAGCTGTGGGACTTAACTCCTCTGGCTCTTTTTTTTGGTAAGGTGAAAAATCGTTATTCGCTGTTGGTCCCGTCCGCCAAGGTGGATTTTCCCGATCAGGTCGTCGACGCCCAAGAAGACGACTGGCAACCGGACGTGCGGCAACCCAGGGCCATCAAGCTCTTGATCGATTCAGAGCCTTGGGAGGTTCTCGCGAAGCCTATGCCCGGATTGGACTTCCCTGATCGCCCCTGGTTCAGAGCTCTGAAGGTACACCTGGATTCGTATTACCGGGACCATGGTCAGGCGCTATGGGAGGCGACCCACCACTTCCCGATCACTCCGACTATGCGTAAGGACGCTTGGCTTGAGCATTATTTCCATGCTCGCTAGCGCCGACGCAGCAAATCTGGAGCTGCTTGGGCCGTGATCTGTGACTTTGTGGTGGATGGGATCCAACTCGGTGAGTGCGACTTGGATGTTTTCCTGTTCCCCGCCGTGCTGCATCTGCCTAACCTCCGGGTGGAAACACGAGGCATCACGGCTGGCGGCGGGAAATGGTATCCCGGTCATGGACACCCAACTCCGATCGGCACGTTGCGCGATGCTTTGAACTTTGCCGTTTGCAAGAGCCTTGGCGAAACCAATACCGACTAAGCCCCATGGATCATCCGGCGCTCAAGATCTCCCGTCTGCGCGTTAAGTATAGCCCGTAGTTATCGTGATAACCAATTTCCATTTCCTTCTTTTTAACCATTAATATATCACGATAACTTTCTGATAACTCCCATATTCCATCTCCAAAACTTCATATCCAGATTCCCAGTGTTATCCCCATCTTGTATGTCGATCGTTCATGTTCACGTGAATGTAATTTTCGTGAATATATTTATTTGCATGTCCGTTGACTCCGAACCAGCTCAATCAACTTGATCTCAACTTGTTTGACCACTACCATTGGCTGATCCATCGTAATATGTCAACCCAACTATTGCGACTCATGATTGCCTTCCTCGTGAGTTTGCATAACTCCAAATCGGGTTCGTCTCACCCGATCACGTTCAAACTCTCTTCGTAAAGCTCCACAGTTGCGGTCCCGTTCATCTACCCATGCTGGATCGTCGTAACCTTTCCACTGAACCAAATAATCACGATGGGTTCGACCAAATCGGGTTCTCTTGCCCGATCGGGTATCCAAAATCTTCCCAACTTCAAATTCATTTTGATCCAACATTCTTTCCCAACTGTCTTTGGGCAAGAGAGCCTCGTGAAAGTCAAACCTTGGCTGATCCTCAGATGACAACCTGATTTTTGGGCGATCGGGATATTCCCGGACTAGCTTCAGCTTCGACAAGTGGACGATCGGGAAAACTCCGTAATCGATACCAGCCGTAATTAACCGAGCAGCATGGTCGCCGATCAATTCGGATACACGGAATGGTCCATGCCACAGATGTGCTAACTTCCGGGCGTATCCTTCCTTCACACGATCCAAGTAAAGCCAGACTCTTGATCCCGGTTCGATATTATGCGAATCGGCTTGGTCGTTATTCCGATCAGCTCTCTCTTGGATCGCCTTACGCAGCCGTTGATTCACTTGTTCTCGCGCATGTTGATAATGGCACTGGAGTCCCATACGCCATCAACGAGCTTCGCGATCTCGCCCTCGGGTACATCCGACGGGAATCACCGATTCGATAGTAGATCGGGGACCCCAACCATACACCAAGTAAAACGGAGTATCTCCCCTGATCCGTTCGAAAGAATAATTTAACGCAAATACCAGTCTCTCTGCATACTCATCCCAATCTTGTTCAGCAGAATCCGCGACATACATCTTGATAGCTCTGGTTAGCGTCTGCACCATACGCTCGGCCTTACCGTTCGCCTGCGGACGATAGGCCATGGTCGCGCTTTGTTTCTGACCAAGCATCTGATTGAATGATCGGAAAGTTTCGGCCATGAAACCTGGTTCCCGATCGTGCCTGATCACCTCACTTGCTCCAAACCGCCTAAAGACACATTCCTCATAACTGCAGGCGATTTGTTGGGCTGTTCGGGTAGATCCCGCTTTCTCGATCACCAATTCCGTGAACAAATCAGTCCAAATCAGCAGTTCTGTATTGCCTTTGAACGAGTTCGGCAAGGAAGGTATGTGATCCATCGTTATCACTTGGAAAGGGTAAGTCGCTTGGATGTTCCCGGGTGATCTACCCCGGATATTCGGCATACCCTCCCCGGTTTCGCAATCAGTACACGTTCTGACAAACTTCTGGACACTTCGAAATAAGCCTCTCCAGTGAAAGTGTTTGCGAATCCTGTGGTACGTCCGACCCACACCCTGGTGCCCACCCTCTAAACTGACGTGATAAATGATGCAAGATATTTGCTTGTAAGGTCTCCGGAATCACAAGTCTCGCTGATCGGTCCAGATCCGCGTCAGCCTGATCAGCTTGGGCATAGTAAAACAACAAATCGTTTTCGTCAATCTCATAGCTGGACGCGATCTTAGCACAATCTTTTGCTTCGTTCTGAATCAATTTCTCCAAGTCTCCATTCAGAAAAGCCTTCAAATCAACGATCCATTTTTCTTCGTCTTGTGCCTTGAGAATTCTTTCAATCCGCATCTCCTGTACTATTTCTTCTGTTAGACTTTCTCGAGAAAGTGGCCTGCTGGGTGTTGATCTGGCTCGTGACCTCGTCATGATCGAGACCTGTTCTGCTTCCTGTTTATCTTCAAAATGAATCAGCTCGGGCAACCTATTAATCTCGACCAATTCCTCCATCAATGCTTGATCGGTAATCATCGATCCAGTCTGATCACGCATGGCCATCGTGGCTAGGTGATCCGCACTCCTGTTTCAGTCGCGTTTCACGTGTAAGAGGTCATGACTTGGCCATCTACGTAGAGCTTTCATAACACGATCATTCAACAACTTCAAACGCGGAGCCTTGCAATCGATTTCTCCAGTGATCTGCCGGATCACCAGATTTGAATCTCCACATATGATTACCCTTCCATTCTTTTGCTCTTGCAGGAGATCCAAACCTAGCAGCAGACCACGGTATTCGGCTTCATTGACTGTGATGCCCGGGGTATAGTCTGAACCAGCAGATATGACAGTCCATTCCGGCAATTTCCACAACAACGCGCTATATGCCCCTACGCCTTTCTTCACGCTCGCTGATCCGTCGAAGCTTACAACGATCAGATTTTCCTCCGAGCCGACGATCGGTGGGGGTATAATGATTGATTCTCGCGGTTGCTTCCGAGGAGCGACCTCGATCAGAGCTTCATCGACTTCTGATCGGGGTGTGATACTGGCTGCTAGCGTACCGAGAATTTCTTCTTCACCCTTGGTGCATTTGATGATCTCCAAAGTCCACTGAGATAACAGCGCTGCCCATCGCCCCAGTCTTCCGTCTATTCCGTTCGAAGACAATAACCAAGCCAGAGTAGATCGCCTAGACAATACTTTGATCGATCTGGTCACCAGCATAGAATAAAAGACATCCAATATGCGTAATAGTGCCAGCACTTCTTTATCCACTATGCCGTAATTGACCTCGTTCGGTTTTAACGTCCGGCTTGTAAACGTCACTGGACAATATACTCCGTCGTGATCTTGGACCAGTGCGGCTGATATTGCCCATTTACTGGCGTATAGAATCACCACGGGAATCTTTTCCGGATCAAAATGCTTCAGTATCGGAGTCGAAATCATCTTCGCCTTCAACATACTGAGAGCTACCATAGCTCGTTCCATATGACCCTCTGACCCTGGCACAGTTCGATCGATCAGCGATCCAGTCTTGAGATTCGATTCATTGACTTCGGTTTCGCGACCAGTCTCACTCAGTGACTTTTCGACTCGATCACGCTCTCGTAGCCCATGATAATCCACTTCCTTCAACTCGTATAATATAGCAGCATATATCGAGAAGTCTTCGATAAACCGGCTATAATAATTCAGGGATCCGAGAAAAGACTGCATAGCCTTCAGTGATCGGGGAAAAGGCAGGTTACTGAGAGCACCCAAGTCCTTCGGGTTTGCTTCCAAGCCCTGAATCGACACATTATGGCCAAGGTAGGCGACCTTGGGTTGACCCCAGAAGCTCTTGACTACGCTGATCGATACATTCCAGCGTTCGCAAGTGTCAAGGAGTCGTTCGACCTTATCACATAGCACATCCCATGATGTTGCCGTAACCAAGATGTCGTCTATATATGATCGCCTTCCCAAAACTGATCGTCTCTGATCTTGGTCGGGTTCGCCCTCCGTAAACACATCATGTAGATCGGTGGCTTCTCGATCGGCACTGATCTGGAAATATCCATAGCGAGCATTATCAATCACTCTCTGATAGATCTGTGGGGCGTTCTTTAAACCGAACGACATCCGGTTCCATTCGAAAAGGCCGAAAGGTGTAACGAAAGCCGAAATCTCTCGAGCACGATCAGTCATTGAAACCACCCAGAAACCACTAGCCATGTCTAGCGAACAAAACGATAAAACTTTGTCCAGATCTTCCAGTGAATCATTGATCATGGGTATCGGATAGACCATCAACTTCGTGAGGCGATTCACCATTCTATAGTCGATACAAAGTCGAATATCGACCCCGTTCTTTTTTATCACAATCACAATCGGTGACGCCCACTGCGATGTTGATGGTCGGATGATCTTTGTACTCAGCAAACCCTTGATCAAATCGGATAACTTTTCCCGGTATTGAGGTGCAACTTTACGACAACGTTGAGCGATCGGTCTCGCATTTCCCACGTCTATATCACAAACAGCTCCGAATGCGGCTGGGGGTAGGGCGTTACCTTTCCCCATCAGTAAGTGGCGTCTTTTCCAGATGATCTTCTTTAGCTGATCGATCTGCTCGGGAGTGTTCACTTCGGGATCACCGACCTGTAGATCCTCCATGGTGACTTCTGGTATATTGGGTGATACTTCCGGCAAAACTGCCATCTGCTTCTCGATACCTTCAATGTACTGATCACCACCTTCATGTATACACACTTGTTCGTCTACCGGATCTACTTCCTCCGGTTCGGCATTATCTTGGGCCGCCCCTTGTGAGTCATCTAACTGGTAATCTAGTTCGGGATCACCTTCATCCTTAACGACTTCGGCAGGTTCATCCTCCTTTTTCTCCTCAGGATCGTTTCTGAACTTGTCACCATCATTTTCGCTCTTTGAACCTGCTGTATTCGGTGAGCCGGGTCTAGTAATACTCAAAACTTGTAGACCTTTTTTGACCCGGCTTTCCCCTGTCGCTTCGACCGACGGTCTTCTGATCAACAGTTTGGTCGGAATAGCATATTCCGGTTTGTCAACCAAAGGTGAGGTATCTTCGTCTACCAGGTCTTCGTCACCGATCAGGTCTGTGGTGGATTGATAAGCCAGATTTTGCCATTCAATATATCTTCGTGATCCCACTGAGACATACTCAATCTGCCGAGGTACTTTCCCTTCGGGTAACCACATCCCTAGGATCATGTCTTCGTGAACGATTAGCGACTGATCAGATATGTTTGTAATCCTGATGTAACTTGATCTGCCGACGCCCTTTACGAACGTTGGTATACATCGTTCACCACGGGTTAGCCACAATTGGTGCTGCCGATCACTTGACCGAATCATCACATCAACCGATCGGGCTACCTCAATGTGTTCATACTGACCCATTTTGAGCATCTGCATATGAGTACCATATAATGGACGTCGGCCGGTTTACTGTATTTGCACTTCGTCTGGGAGGGTCAGGGTTCCATGAGACAGATCAATCCGTATACCGGCTGGCACCATGAAATACATTTCCAATATCGCATCTTGACCGGCTAACCGGCCAACCCAAGCGTTGAAATAATAGACATGGGAGCCTGCCAAGGTGATTTTGACACGTCACCGACCTTCGGTCATGTACGAACTTTTACCGATCCCAACCCACTCTTGCCTCTGGGTACTGTCTATACGACATCCCACCTTACGAGCAAAGGCGGAGTCGATGATCGAGACTTCTGCTCCAGAGTCAAATAGAATAGTGGCTTTTCGTTGTTAATCTTCCCATCAGATTTTGCTTGTTTAAACCACTTGACGGGAGAGTGATACTTCCAGTATCCTTGGGATTCACTGGGCAGTAGATCCAACTCCATGATCACGTCCGAACGGGAATATTCATCCACTCTGAGACGGTGAATCGGACATCGATCGGCACAATTTTAATTAGAACATGTATTGTCGGTTATCTCCTTTTCCCCAAAGTTATTTCCGCTACCGACATATGCATAGATGCAGAACGTAGATCGCTCGGCTCGAACCAGATTCCAACCTGGCGAGCGATCTAGTTTAACATTTTCTCGACATCTGGTGGGAGCATGCCAGCATGTTTAGTCGGCACATACCACTTGCGCATCTGATTGAAAATTCTTCAATCGGGCAAGCACCGGCATCGTGAATCTTCCCACAAGTTTTACATACGAAAAAACAATGATCCGAAGGGTGACCTTTACGATCACATTTTCCACATGTGATTCTCTTCCAGCAATCACGGTCTCCATGCTTAGTCGACCCACAATGCACGCATTTCTTGCGAGGTCGGTCCTGATCAGGTTGAGCCCCACCGGATTTTCGTCCATTCATGCCATTAATCGATGATCTCGGACGGAATACCGGTTCTGTCGTAAAGATATGACGATATTGCTCTTCGTCCGAGCCTAAACTTGATTGACCACTTTCTTCTTCCGAACTGGAACTGTCCGATTCCTTCCAAATCGCCCTGGTTGGTCGTGCCGCTGGGATCTTGCCCTGGTCCGGGTGTGGTTTCGACCGGTACCGGTTCGATCCTACCTCGACCTTGGGTTCTCGACATTTAGCTCGTTTTAACGTTCTCAGGGTTTGTTCCAATTCTTCCGCATTGCTTATACGGAGCAGGGTTAACTGAACAGCCAAGTCACGGTTGTTCAAAGTGCCAATAAAGTGTTCGACATGCTCGCGAGCTATATTCGGGTGTCGTGGATCCTTGATCGGCATTTTCGTGCGCAGACCAGCAACTGTAAACGGTGTAAGTATTCAGTCGGTGTTTCATCGAATCTTTTCTTCATATGGTAATACTAGACACCCCTGAGTTGCAATACTGCTCTTCAAATTCTTCACACAATTGAGACCACTTCAAGCGTACTTCTCGTCTCAGCTGTTTAAGCCAGTTCTTGGTCGGGCCCTTCATCAAATCAGCGAAAATCAGACATCTTTCACCTTCCGGTGTCTTATCTCTCAAGAAG
>MIQA02001340.1:0-16691 GCA_001887855.2 Sclerospora graminicola | reverse complement strand
ATGCAGCACAGCTCGTACTGAAGCAAGGAAGGACAACGTAACTGCGCGGAACATTATAATAAAGCAAAGAAGAAAGATTGCCTCTGGAATGGTGTTTACTACAGAGGTCGGTTGAATATGAGCGTGCACTGACATTTGAGGCGACTAACATTTGTAAATTATTCTATGTCGTAGCAAGCAGAAGCACTCATCTTGGAGCATCAGGTATTTTACCGAGGGCTAGCTGCCTCAATTACTAAACCGCAGATTGGTCAATTAGCTCAATCTATGATTAGTATATTAACTTTATATTTTTTAGCCAACTTCGCACTTCTTTCACCTCAAACTTTGAAGTAGCTTCCCTTGCCACCTCTCGTGGTATAAATGAAATCATGTGTAGCTTAAGTTACCGTATTGCGTGACCTGATCGTTGCTATTGGTCAGAGGTTATGGTGGTTACTACAGCTGTATCGTCGTTACATTACTGGTATTAGAACTGGCAAGTACAGTAGCTGGATGAAGTGTAAATCGCGAGCATCTCAGCCTATTGTGCTATTTGGTCACCAGCATGTTGCCCATCAACCGCTCATTGTCAACAGCAAAACCTTGTCCGTCGGAGTCAACTTTAAGCTTCGCGTGTCAGAGAGGCCATAAATAGAAACATAGGCAAAATTTCATCCATGTAGCGCATCAACAATTCAAACATTAAGCGCAAACCTGTTAGCCAGCGTCCTCGCACGCTTCAGTAGATCTCCATGCGTGAAAACCGCGCTCTCTTGGGGTTCTCACCTTCCACCTCTACAGGCATCAATCAATAATAAACAAATGGAAAATTACTCCAAATTTGGCAGTCACTTACTCGAGTATGTGACAGCAAGAGGTGTCTTATCAATTAGAATTTTGTCCACAGCTCGCATGGCATACGGACTATTCACCATCATTCCACTCAAGTTGATCATCCATTCCACGTGCTCCCAGCTCGTAGTAATGACACTATGCAAATGACGATTTTTTTTTGGACGAAACACCTCCATCCGTTCTCGAACTACGCCATTAACAAACAATAGACGTCATTACCGGTAAATGAATTCTTTGCTTCACTTCCGTCAAAAAACAGCATCACTATCGTGTCTCTTACAAGTAGCTAGTTTTGGGAGCAAACGCTGCACAATGTCCGTTTGATTCCGTCCATCCATCTTTGGTTCAAATACAAGACCACTGGCCTTACTGTCTTTCAGAATAAACGCCAGCTCCTCAGCTTGTGACACCTCTAAGCGTGAGGCCTGCACGGGCTGCTGCCAGTTGCGTCACAATGCTTTCAACATTATTTGGAAGCCATAAAGCCACAACATCCCCAGCTTGAAACTGCAGATCAAGAAATCATTTGGCCAATTCATCCACGTTAGCATCCAGTTCCTTAAACCTCCACCGCACATCTTGCTTCACACTTTGTAACGCCTCTTTGTGCGGCAAACGTTGCACAGATTCACTTAATGCGGCACCCACTGTACTCGCATGACGGACAAAGCTTCGATATGCTGCCGAATAGGTCTTCAATTTTTTGGCGATGTGGGTCCCTCCTATTCTTCTGCAAGATCTCTTTCATGCGACAAGCAAAATGGTACCGCAGCGAGATTATTCTACTGGGCGATGTAAATAGGTTCTAAGAAATCATACATAAAACTGTTATTTCTTATATCTTCCCTACTACGATAGACTATAAATATCGCATTTGACTCGACATTGGGACACATCGGCTTTGCCGAACAAGCGAAACCCGATTTCGAGCGAAATAGCAGATCCTTTTGAGACCCGATTTTGAGGCAAACAGAATTTGAAAATAGCATTTTTGCCGAACACAGCCATAAACAAAAAGAAGAATTGTTCACACCGTCGACGCTACTAGCTTCTCGCCAACCCTTTGCTAAACCTTCACCCCAATTTGCACGAAGGTCCCCAACATTTCGCCGGCTAAACTACGCCCCCACAGATACTGCGGATTCGATGAAATTATACATATGTTTGTGTTGGTCACCACTTCGTCAAAACTTTTCAGTTTCAATACAGGGTGCAATTTTTTTAATTACCAAAATAAGGTTGAAGGAAAAAATTCTGTGATTTAATTGGCTAAACAGGGGAAAATTCAGGTGTCAATTGTCAAATCTATAAGACTTTTGCGGTAATGATATAAGTATACCGGTATGGCTACACAGTGCCGATGTATCATTGGTCAAAATATTTGTATTGAGCTCTCCATACTGTCATATAATTATGTCCGTCACATCTTTCTGTCCAGGTCTGTACTATGGAAAAGTATTATTAATATTACCGATATTTTATTGCCGAAAGACGTGTTCTGTATACCGGTACTGTTGATTACCGATATTTTTATTTCCGAAACCTGCAACAATCATTCCAACTGCAACCCCGCATCCGCGCCGCCGCAGTCACACTAAAAAGCTAAAAAGGACAATCTTCGTGGCTATATATCCCGAACATAATTTCATCTCCACTGTATCAGATCTCTTCGGTGATCTGGCCAATAGTGTTGGCTATGGACTGCCGGTACACATATCAACTCTTGCGTCATCTTTCACAACTTCCATCGGACGCTAACTTTATCGCTGTGTCATTTCTCTCGATGCGTCACCCTTCATCTTGACTATCATACAACCAATGCGTGCTCGTTTTCTTGATGAGACTGAAGTTTTTTGGAATTTCTCGCGACAGTGGAAGTGAATGGTGAAGTCTGTACGCCTGAGCATCACGTACTGTACCCGACATGGATACGTTTATTCGACAAATAGATGTAGTGTGATCACCATGTAACCAGGCATAGTCTTCAACTACTAAAGCAATCCAATTTTGCTCTTCCGGCTTCCGGACAAATATGGGCCCAACAGCTAGATGCTAGACGCGTGATGCTCTCGATGATGGACTGGATGTTATGACGAAGAGAAGTGAGCGGCCGCAAGCGCAGAGTGCTGCGTCGACACCTTGATATTTCCTTGTTCCGTTTTGCTGTGCTATGCTTGTAAGTTTTTTTTGATGTCTGCGGATGAGAAAGCCTTCGAAAATTTTGTGCGGAATCGCTACAAATGGACTTGATTGCTAATACCGCCTTCAAAATGAAATTGGTACACCAATGGGCTTGAGTGTGGGTTTTACATGGAGTAAACGCATGCGTATTGAGCAATTTTCTTAAGGCTCTTCCGTAAAGAGCTCCGATTATTCTACCTTCTAACCGTCGGGAAAAAACAAACGGTTTAGCATAGAGCTGCTATATTTTGTCACTTGATAGCTCAATGGATTCTTAACGGCAGCAGATGCAGCTTTTGCTGTTATCGTTGGACTATTTTGTGTCATTGGGTCAGGAACTAACGTCTGGAGACTTTGCTAACGGCAAACCAAAAGTCCTGAAATACCATCGAATTTCGATCCCCCAGATTGTTACTAATCAAATCTTCTTTTTCATCGCAATCGCAAGATGGCTAAAATCATGGCTTGCACGAAAAGTCGGGCAAATGCAGTCATATCGAAAAACTGCTTCCGTCTTTTGTATATCAAGCACGAAACTCAAACTGACGTAAAAGTTTTAAAGACCATTGTTGATGAAGCTGACGTGTTACGCTTGTGCCACGCGCTAGGCATGTCCCTATCTAAAAGCAGCCCAGCGTCGATGCATGAGTTTGAGTTGGGTATGTTCGATCCCGAGGACTATGACGCTGACTTTGCGCGTTTTATCCGCGAAAAAGTATTTGCTGGATATTGTCGTAACAACCAGAAAAAAGAACAAGATGAGGAAGACCTACTGAAGGTATGTTGCTTGTTTGGCAAGCAGTTAGAGGTAAAGGCTGAACTTGGTCGGATGGGAGTTTGGGATAGCGAATGTGAAGAGGGACTATCATTTCAAGACCAAGGCGTCTTCTGCATGAAGAGTGATGGAGATTGCCGTCAGTTGGTTGTGTTTGCGTGGCTGAGTTCGAACTTGTTTGAGCCTGAAACTATTCGAGATACCCCAGCTTACGTGCTAAGGTTCCTACTGACGCTAAGTCCCGACATCACATGCTGTTTATCAGACCAAGATTTTCAACGAGTGAAAAGTGAGGTGGATGCTCTGTCTGATAGTTCCGCTGGTCGGTGGAATTCTTGCTCTGTTGCTTTTCGTGTTCAAAAACAAGTGGAACAGCAAGACAGTATAACATCAGGCCCAGTGGTAAAAGCACGGATTCCAAACTTTGAGTGTGCCAAGACTGTTTGGTTTGTTGGCGGCGTCGTTCCAACCATAGCTGTTGAAGGTTCGACCTCGTCAATAACTGAGTGGGTACCATATATATAGTGCCTCGTGACGGCTTTGCGCAGTGGCTTTGGGAGAATCATCACGAGTACAGTATTAAGTTTTCTTTTAAACGTCTCTCAACGATCCTACTCGACGATGTACTGGTGAAGTTTCGTCAATTTCCAGACGATGAGCTACGTGCCATACGTGATAAATACAACGGTCAACTGGAGAAGGTGAGACAACAGGTTATATCCAATTCATTCGAACACGCTGAGGAGATCACTAAAGAAGCTACTCGGGATGCGGAATTTTTGTTGCTGTTAAAAACTCTTCAAATGCATTAAAAATCGTTTCGGCTCAAAAGAACTACGCGAGCTTTCTCGAACAATACGAAGACAGTGGAATATTTGCGAAACTGGAAATTCCGGTGCACAATATGCTTTTTTTGCCCCAAAAGATTCAAAGCAACATTGATGCATTGAGTGACAGTTACCGAATCGGGCAATCAGCGTTTGTAGAGGCAATGGATACAGTGGTTTGTGGTAAACCCATTAACGCTGACGGTAATATCAGAAGCGGATTAAAATGGTTTTATAGTTGAAGCGTCAGACGTTATAGTCCCGACTTTCGGCGCGCGATGGAACAGGAGCAACCTCGATTGACGCAGATGTGGACAGAAGCCGTTGACAAATTTGTGAACACGTTAGAAAATGAAAAATTCGAGCTGGAAGTGCAATGTAGTAAAAACATTTACCAATTGCAGTTGAGTAAGGATGAAGAAGATGCCAAGTGGAACGCTTTTGAGCGCCTGCGCGAATATTTCGATATTGAAGACGGGCGACTGAAAATTGGGATAAGCAGAATTGTGCTCACCTCGGACGACGCTGCTGTGAGAATAGCTTGGAGCAAAGAAGTGAAGAAGCAGCCAACGAAATCAATTAACCTCTTTCAGCTGAACAATGGGGACTCGGATCAGCTATCGTCAATGGGAGGAATAGAGGTCGAACCAGGCTTCGAATTACTCAAGTTGGCAACGGTAAAACATGAAGTGTTTGTTTCCATTCTTGTGAACGAAAGTAAAACATTCGTTCGAAAATATCAACTGGACCCCGAGCGTAAGGCTACAATGGTAGACGTGCGAACATTTCCACATGCCTGCTCGCTCTGCTCGATTCGAGCAAATGATCGAAGGGTCGCGTTTCTGTTCGGAGCTAGCGCAGAAGGTCTTGGAACGGTGGCTTTCTGCAGATTTAATGAGTCGTTCACTAGAGTGGAGGCAACGCGAAATATCGACCTTAACGCTTCATTTGGACTGGCGGGGCCCGTTGTTGACATTCTGTTGACAGAAAAATCTTTGTGTCTTGTAGACGAAAGTGGAGATATTCAGTCTTTTGACGTAAGAACTCGGCGAACTTCAAAAAAAGCTTCTTTATTTGGCAACAATGACGTCGATGTTCACGGCAAAAGGGTCGGCGGCTTACTGAGTTTTGCCGATGAACTTGTCAATGAAGTGAAGAAACAACTGTACGTACGGTTTATTTCCAACGAGGATCATCGAGTGCTTCCTTCTGCATATTTCGATATGCCATCGACAGAAGTTGCAGTTGGTAGTTTGGATGACGTGCTGTACATGATCAATACTTGTGATGGCTCCATCTACTCTTCAAAGCTAAGCGTCACTGTTCGAAGCGATTCGTATCGTGTTCAGCGGTCTAGTAATGGTGCAAAACATCGTCTACTAGCTGACGAGAAAGGAAAGAGAACCGCTAGCGAATCTTGGTTGTGTGTCTTTTATCACGTGTTTGAAAAGTTTCCAGTGCAAAGTCTTGTGGATATGAGAATGAGCTGGTACGCTCCTTTCTCACTAGCGCTGGAGATTACTGTAAACAATGATAGTAGTGGGCAAAATTCTTCCGCGAGTGATGCCTTTGCTGTATGTGCCAAGTATCTTGACAGTGTGATGATCAACCTGAGTCGTCTGAACAAGCCTCTGTCTGGATTGAACCTAGTGAAAAATCTCAAGTACCGGAGCAATGGACAAACAAAGAGCTACACTGATCTGCAGTGGACATCAATGCAGCATTTTCTGCTTGCAATTGTTTCGTTTGTTCCTGTTCAAATATGTCGAGCTGAAGACAACATGCTGAAGCTGCTACAGAACGGGGAAAACGCTCCAAACAATGCGATAGAGTCTTCATCAAGTCCAGAAAATTCCACGGAAGATGGCCAACGTGGAGCTAACGCATCGGAGATTGCACAAACTATTCGTTTTGGCTTGCTTTCACCCCTTTTAACTTCATGGAATGGTCGATGTGTGGTAGTAACGTCGATGGGGAAACAGTCCACAGGTAAAAGTTATTTTCTGAACCACCTCGTCGGTACTTCGTTTGCAATTTCCGGATCCCGATGTACAGATGGAGCTTGGATGTCGCTTCGATACGTATCTGCCGATGTGCTGCTTGTTGTGCTAGACTTTGAAGGATTGGGATCCTTTGAGCGATCGGAGCAGGAAGATGTTTTCTTGTCGGTTTTAAATGCGTCAGTGTCTTTGTTTACGGTCTTTCGAATGGAAACTCGGTTTGACAAGGACATTGATGGTTTATTTTCTCGATTTCAGAAGGGTGTGCAGCTCATTAAGAACGACGCGCGGCTCTTTCGTGGATTGTTATACATGAGTGTGAAAGACGTGAATATGAACGATCAACAAGGCGTCTTTGACGAACTTGTGGCAAAACTGGACGGGATTTTCGCTGCTAATCGAAATCAAAACTTTCTGACGGACATGTATGCTGGACAGTTAGAAATTAACTGCTCTCCGCCGTTTGGTACGATCGATTACTATCAGTGTATGGAAAACGATGCGGCGAAAGCTCTGTGCGATATTTTATCTCCTCCTTCCGATGGTGTGCGAACAGGTTTTGTGACTGGGAAAGCTTTTCTGGATTGCGTGCGGATTGTTTTGGCAAAAATTTCGATCTTAGACTGGACTAGCATGGACAAAAGCACGCAGAAATTGATTGTTGCCGACGTAGAACAGAAACTTCCTGGAATACTTCGAACAGGCTGCCATGTCGAGCTGGCTTTGGTAAAAGAAAAACATATTCCTTTGCACTTAAAGGAAGATGTATTACGAGTAGGCTGTCTTGAAAAGCTTGTCGTTCCGTTGGAAGTGATGTGCAAAGCATATCCTGGTTGCAAGGCAAAATGGTTGGCGCTAAATGACACGATTCCTCTCGATAATGTCAAAGACGAGGAGTTTGATATGGAGTTTGATGTGACTTCTTCACTCACGAGCAGTAAAATGCAAATGGCACAGAAAGCGATTACGTCGCTTTTCGAGTTGTTTCTCAATTTGCGTGGCAAACCGTATGGAAATTTCAGGATCTCGACGAGAGATCTAAGCGAGTTTGACGACTTTGTAGCGTTTGTAATCCGTCGACGAACAAAGAAGGTGTCTCTTTGGCTCCATGACTCGCTTGGTAATCAGCTGCCAGAAGTGCGATCACAGTTGGAACGACGCTATGTAGATCCGCTCATAGTTTTCATGTCTCGGTGCCGACAGAAATGCGAACATTGCCATCTTGGATGCATGTACTCGGTGACGCACGCCGTGGAGACGAAGCATAACTGCTGCACAGAGCACAAGTGTCAAGGACGATGTGAGTATGGAGAATGTCAAGGAAACTTTGACGCTGGACAGGTTCCTCCATGCTCTCGAAGTGCAGGACACGAGGGAAAATGTGAGTGTGAGAAAGGGGAACACACATGTGGACAGCCGTGTATACTCACTCGCTCGTCAAATTGCAATCATACGTGCTCCAAACGAGCGGAACACCCGGGTGACCACTTTTGTTCCCTTCAAGTTCACGTCTGTGGGCAAAAGTGTTTGGGAACGAGTTGTTCTGCTACCTGTTTGCTCGATATCCAACGAGAACATTCTGTACACAAGTGTGCTGAGACGCAATGCTTAGAAGCATGTTTTATGAATGGATGCAGAAACACGTGTGGCGAAAAGAATCATTTTCACGGACAACACGCAGTGTCACATGCTTTTGAAAAGGAAAGCGGTTTGGTTCAGATGACGACGGACTCAAGCAATAATTATGAAGAAGATGGCGTCGTTAGACACATGTGCAGTCGCAGTCACGCCTGTGGCGAAATGTGCTCGGTGGATGGTATTTGCGAACAAAAGGTTCATCTGAAGAAGTCTGCGCGTACGTACACGGGCGCACGTGGATCATTTGAGTACATTTATCAAGAAATGAATGGGTGTAAAAAGCGCTGTGCTTACTTATTTCCTAGTGGGGAGGTGGTACATGAGGGTTTGCATACTTGTGTGGTCCAAGCAAGTGGAGAAGGTGGAGACAAGGAGCAACATGCCGTTCACTACTGCGATGCGCGATGTCCGTCATGCAATTATTATTGCAATAAACATTTTGGCCATATGGAATTGCATGCCACCTCTCACGGGAATATGCATCAAACGTACTTTATAGCAAAAGGAAATGATGTTGATGTGGAAGATCGAAAATACCAAGTAGGAGAGAAAGGAATTGCTGAAATGTGCAATCTGTTTTGCGCCAAGATGGGACGTGGACATGTCCACTATCTGCCCTGCGAGAGCCATGAAGACGAAAAGTGTGTCTACACGTCGGATGCGAGTAAAGATCATCGACGCCATTGTGTTGATGAGTTGTTTCCTCCTCCAAGTCAAGATATGGATGAGCTACTACATGCTCAGTTTTGGACAGCCATTGGCTGGGAAGATCCCTGCAGTGACGAAGAGCGTGCTGTGTTTGCAAAGTGTCCGTTTCAGTGCAATGCACCAGAGCACGAATGTGCTGAAGAAGAAGCTTCTTTCTGTGTTTTGGATGCTTGGCACGTGCCTGAATTAAAACCTGACGAAGCCGACAACAGTTTTGCGTATGTGGATGGACACAAGTTCAAATGCGTGCATTCTGTCGATACGGGCAAATTCCATGTCATTTTTGTTTTGGACAGCTCGGGGTCAATGAGTGGCCAACCGTGGCAGGACTTACTGTGTGCGTGCAATGATTTTGGGATTAGTCGCTTAAATGATGGAGGCGAGAACGATTTAATTACGTACATTACGTTTGACCATAACGGTCATATCGTCTGTGAGGGTGAGCCTTTGCCGGAATCTCTGAATACGTCAGTGCCATATTATGGTGGAGGAACTTGCTTCGGCGAAGGTTTACGAGCTGCGAATGAAGTATTATCACGCAACAACTTTGACGAATACAAGAGCGTAGTAGTCTTTTTTTCTGACGGCCACCCTAGCGACATCGAATGGGGCATTTTGCTTGCTAAACATATCCGCTCTACTTATGGCAAGTATGACTTGAAAGCTTTCGTTGTTGGTTTTGGACGCGCGAATGTTTCGGTGTTGGAGCGAATGGCATCCGAATTGGGCGGGAAGTATCGTCAGGTGCTGGAAACGAGCGCGCTGAGAACAGAATTTCAACAGATTGCCGCGGTTTTGGGCAATAGTGAGGCGAGTCTGGCGCTGCTGGAGTCCAGTCCCGATTATCGTTGACTGCCAAACAACTACGTATGTGATTGGTGTGCGTAACGATTGTTGCAGTGATAGTCGAAGCAAAATAAGTTTGAATGGGGTTCAGTTGATTTGCTTTTTGCTTACAATTTCTACACATTTTACGTTGGCAGGGGTTATCGTAATCTGATCTTCAATAGGTAAAGAAACTTTCATTGCATCAGCTCTCTTTGCAGC
Source organism: Sclerospora graminicola (assembly GCA_001887855.2). Lineage (NCBI taxonomy): Eukaryota > Oomycota > Peronosporomycetes > Peronosporales > Peronosporaceae > Sclerospora > Sclerospora graminicola. The sequence goes on along the minus strand of MIQA02001340.1, from coordinate 6,678 downwards.
ATTGCGTCAAGAGGACTTCTGAAATTTGTCACAGTGGAATGTAGAAGTTTGTATAACATTCGCGGTTGTTCGATTGACAAAAAGAACTTGCAGTGTGATTGCAAAGTTACAAAAAGGCATTTCAAGCGAATATAACAACAGGTTGGCATTGATTGTATCAAATGTTTCATGCATTTAAGGTGTATATCTCTCATCACTAGGCAGAAAAAAGTTCACGTAGGACGTGGACATAACATTTCCTATTTATCTGGTGGCTTGAGCAAGAACTTCCAGTCAAGCGATACGTAAAAATGGATACGATGTCTTTGATGCTGCAAACATTTCGAGCACGCTAAGCACCATAGTAGTACTTCATAAGCCGGTGACAAGGTCAACATCAAATATCGATGAAGTCCAGCATATTTGGAGCCAAGATGGTTGATAAACTGTTTACTTTGCCGTGCTGGGGAAGGCTAAGAAAACATCAGGTCAGGTTTATGATTCTTTTTCAACTAAAGTGTAGCTGTCATTGCTTTCAAAGGGTGCATCGTTACTTATTGAATCTATCGCATTGAATCATGTATATAACCATCACTCTGGCTAATGATGAACAACAACACGGCTTGCTTTGCCTGCAAAATGGAAATGGAAAGATTTTTAGTAGAAGTCCTAAACGTGATGGAAAAATCTCTGATGCGGATTATACTTGTATGTCTTCTCAAGAGGCCAGATAGGATGTCTTGTTAGCACGACGCTGTTGTTTTACATGTCGATTGATGACTAGCACAGCACGATCCCGACACAGTGACTCGTCATCCGAGGACAGCGCCAATTATACAAGTAATACTGCACCGTTCCACTTCCCGGTCTGAATTTAAGAGGTTGTAATATCTCACTATTTCCCATCACGTCCAGTGCATTAAACACATCCATATCCTGTTTCTTCGCCATAATCAGCGCATCTTGCATCAACCGCGAGAGCGTCACGGACGTGGCGACATTATAAAATGAGTATGCTGCATAAAGTTTCTGGTACTTGTCATTTCCAATGATCGTCGAAGGTAAATGATAAAAACTGCACATATCTGTGATTTCCTGTGTGTCTTGATTTTCGACCACATAGGCGCTCATGACGCCCCTCCGAGGTACCATCCAATGTGCTACTTCTTCTTCACTGTATTCAGCAGCAAGTTGAAATTTGCTCAAAATATCTTTTCAGCAATTTCGTGACTTGAGGAACATCCGATTGTTCTAGTCGTCGAAAACCACGGGTCAACGTGTGTGTTGGTAACTCAAACTTTTGAATTGCCTGTGTCAATGTCATGTGAGACGGCAAGGGAGAAAAGCCCGTTTCAATGAGTTTTCGGGGATTTAATGCTCGATGAAAGTAGCGAGACTGAGCCACTGCCATTGGGAGCACTACTCCAGCTGTGTAAATGGCTTGCCAGACGTTGCAGAGATTCACTCTTCGTGTTACTTCTTTGATTAGCACTGGTGCCAATCGACGATCTCGAAGTCTTTTGTGTACACAAAGAAAATTAATCTCTGCCATGTTGATTGATTCATTATAGACTCGAATTTTGACTGGAATAGCCGATACGAAGGCTAAAAGCGTTTGATTCTGAGTGCTTCGTACTCCAATGTACCAATCTCGATAAAAACCTGGAGGTGTTAAAACCCAGTGCAAAAACTCAATAGAGTAATCGAAACGAAACGTGTTTGCATCGTCTTCCACGTTATTTAGAGACAAGAGTTCGTAGACCTCGTGTAGATGAGAAGGGTCCATGATGTCTAAGATGGACCATTCAAATCCATCTGGCATATAGTAAGGCTCCTGTCGCACTTGTGTAATTGTCTTTTCAGGGACGTCAATTGGTCCAGGAGGACAGTTTTCTCGACTATTGCTGTCTATTAACTCTGTGTCTGCCAAAATCGATGCTCCTTTTCTAAATCTTGGTTTGCATTTAGTGTTTGAAGGACATTAAGCTCATTTAATAATTGGTTCAAATCCTCTTGCTCTTCCTCCGTTGCTTTTGACTCCTCATTTTGGTTCATGTTGTGATGCCTTTAAGATGTACTCCTCCCATCTGTGCCAGACTAATTTCGAATCTGAGTTTTTGAGCTTGCTACCTTAAATAGTTTGTTGTTAATTCGCAGTCTATTTAGTCTCTTAACTATTAGCCACAATGAAATTCCTAAGAGCAGTTTGTAAACCTATCTCTGATCGCTTAAAATCTTTTGCGCTGATCACCTGAATGGTCACATAATCTTTCTTGGAAGCACTCCAAACAAACTTGTAGTTGAATCCCCCTTAATCTTGATCTGGGGTGTTGTTGTTCGTACACCGCAACAGCAGCTACCTGCGCGATTGTTTTATTCCACACAGTGTGGAAGTGTTCAAACTTCGTCCTCTGTACGCCTTGATGCACCGCCTCATTTCGTAATTGCCACATCCAGGTCATCCCAATCGAACAAAACGCCCACCAAAGTCGTTTTAAACTCCTACTGCACGCCTCCGCATTTGCTCCACATCTGTTTCTTAATCTTTCCATCATCGTTTCTGATATTCTTGGTGCTTCTCGTGTCGCGAAATAACGTTGTGCCTGCAGAACCTCGTGTTCTGTCATCCACCAGCCGTTCCAACTACTAAGAAGTCGAAGCCAAAATGTTTTGGCCAGACTGCACCCCCACACAATATGTGTGACCCCTTTCCCAAGTGCGCTACATTGTCGATCTATAGCACACCCTCCTTGTTGATTGTATCCCTCATAGTGGACATTGAGCTGGAACGTGGCCGCTCTATACATGCACCACAATTGATAATCCGAGAGTAAATTTCCATGCTGCCACAGTGCCGCTGGTTCTTGATCCTGTAAATACCAATTCCAGTCTGCTTGTTGTGTTCGCTCTTCCCATCGATGTTCGATCTTCTGTAGACCTCGCGCCAGTAAACTGTAATAAACTTTTCGAAAGGAACGTCGCATCCACTGCTTTATGTTCGCATACGTAATGCCGTCCTTCACCCACCACGGGAATCCGTGAATAGCCGGGTGTGCTGCAAATACCAGGCCCCGTAAGTCCTCCTCGTTTTTTGCTTGCTCACCGCTGTTTGTAACGTTATCTTCGGCAATCGGCGACTTACAATCCCAGTAGATGCCATCGCTGCGTTGTAGAAGAACCCATTGCTTTTGTGTTGTGTTACATACCCCCCCTTATTTGACGCCTTGCAACCGGGTTCCACGTAACATTAGTCCAGATTTCCGGTGTCCATAATAATCGTAACGGCCCCGCATACCCGATATCTTCTCCAATTGGCACCCGCGGGGAGCACAATATGATCGAGAGTAGCCACCTCCCCACCTTAGCTCTTGTGTGGCCGGTGATCCCCTTAACCTTGACCTTCCACTGGTACTGATCCGACGTTATTCTCGTAATGCCCAACTCTTGTATTGTTGACATCGGAATTCTGTCGTATTTCTGCCGCGGTATACAGAGTCCCATCCCTTCTGATATCCACGGATTATCGTTCCAGTGAAACGTTCCCCAGAAGGTATTCACATAGTCCGGGCTAAGCCCATGCCACTCTTTCTTATCCAAATCCGCTCGAACCGAAATAGTCTCCCCGAATGAAACCCCCGTTGCTGAATCCACGTGCTGTGTTTCGCATTTGCTCCTTAACCCTTTAAGATGTGCCTTTACGTACCTGTCAATCTGCGTAAAGGTCTCCGGAGCTGGGCTTAAGTATCGTGCCAAGTGGTACTGAACTTGTGTCGGCAACTTATATTTCCGGTGCTCCCCTTGTACCTACGAAAGTAACAGGGAGAAATCCATACATTAGTGTGATTAGGCTGCGATATATGCCACCAGCTCCTCCACGCTTGCGAATAGCGGTCTCTTGGCTCCAGTAGCCACATCGTCGCTTCCTTTACTGCTAGCGTATGTATTGCGACCGGGATAGAAATGAGACCTAGTCCTCCTGCACTCTTCGGGATATATAACAAATGAGGCGAAATTTTATGCCTACACGGCTCTGTTGATACTTGGCCTCCCCATAAGAACTGTTTTTGTATGTGAACCAGCTCTTTATACGTAGCATCGTCAGGCAGGAACATCTTCGTCGTGAAGAGAATCGCCGGTATTGCTACTGCGTTGAACAATGTTACTCGGTCCATCACTGTTGTGCTACATTTTGTTGCCGTGAGTAACCATCGTTGGAGCATTCGAATACGTACCGCCCAATTAACTTCCGCTAACTGTTTTCTTCCGATTTGATACCCGAGGTACCGTATGGTATCATTCTTCTTGACTACCGGTGTACCACACCACTCGTCTCGGTGATGGGTATTCTCGAGAAACATGATATTACTTTTCGCAGGTTGAATCTTCAATCCCGAAAGGTATCCAAACTGTTTGACAATTTCCAACGCTGTGTTCACTTGTGTCCCTTGCGCAAAGAAAATTGTTGAGTCGTCTACGAAGGCGGAGAATTTATGTGAAACGTTCGTATCGTCCCCACGTATAGCACACCCTTGTAACCCTTTTTCTTGTTCAATAGCCATACCCAGTGGCTCGACCGCTAGAATAAATAAGAGCGGAGCTAACGGACAGCCTTGTCTGATTCCGGATACTATTTGTAGGGGCTCCGACAGCTCGCCATTCACTAGGAACCGAGCATTCGTTCCATTGTGGAGGGCCCACATTAAATCGACAAATCTTTGCGAGAACCCAAACTAGTAAGCGTTGCCATCAGAAAATGTCGGTCCACGGTATCGTAAGCCTTGGCGAAATCAATGAACATAATTCCTCCACTCTCTTCATCAGTCTTCCCATTTGCATGTTCATATTGTTTCAATATTGCCATCATAATTACCACTGCCCTATCCATGCGCCGTCCGTGAACGAAACCCTGCTGGGAATCTCCTATCAGGCGTCCTAAGAAACTCTGCAGACGTCTTGCTAAAATTTTGGCAAAAATTTTATAACTTGTCTGTAAAAGCGAAATTGGTCTGTAGTCCATAGCATTTGATGATTCCCCTTTCTTCTTGAGCGGTATTATAACTGCTTCGAGAAAAGACTGGGGGTTTTGCTCCATTCAGGATATCGTTATACACCATTTCCAAGTCCGGAGTCAGATCTTCTTCGAAATCTTTGTAGAAATCGTTATTCAATCCATCCGGTCCAGCTGCCTTACGACGTTCTAATGCCTTGATCGCTGCATGTATATCTTTTGCTGATATCGGTGCTAGCAGCCGGTCGTTTTCCACATTTGTTAGCTTCCTTGTCGTCCAATCGTTTACGAAAAAGTCTAGGTGCTTGGCCATCTCCTCGGTTCTTACTCCACTGTGAGTTCTCCCGAGTACAGCTTTCCAGGTCCAGGCAAACTTATCTGGAATACTCTGATACTTGCTCTGATCATAGGCGGGGTCTGCGATAGTGATGGTACGCACCCGTTGATCCCGCTCCCATGTTGCTGTCCGGCGGAAAAGCCAGCGAATTGATTCGTTAGATCGTTGAAAACGCTTACCTAATCGTACCTGATTCATGCGGATAACTTCATGCTCCGTGATCCTCAGCACTTGCTCTCGCGTCGTGACCATACCATATAGAGCCAGTTGCAGATCCCTCGCTTTCCGCTTTCTTCTCTGAGCTTCACGCCTCCGAAGCTGTACTATTGACTGCGTCCAGATAAACCGTAATCGTTCCCATTTGGCTGCTCCTGTTTGTAATATCCCTGTCTTCTAGTTCATAAGTGTACGGATCTCCTCCACCGCACGCTTACGTCCAATTCCAGTGATTGGGTACTGCAACCGAAAGTTTTTGTTCTTGTTACGTTGCTCCTTATCGGTCCGTCTACGCATGTGTATCTCTACTTTCTCGTGATCAGACGGTACCCCAGGAGTGCTAGTGATCACCTGTTGCACCCATGCTGAGCACCTTTCGGGAATGTAGAATCTGTCTAAGCGACTTGCGGAGTTTCCTCTCCAGAACGTGAAATCCACAAATTCCGCCATATCATCCACTGTCCAGGCCGAAAATTGTACCAGTGCAGCGTCGTGTAAATGACTCTGTTTCAACATGATGGTTAAGTCTCGACATTCCGCTACCCTACCCCTACAACTCCCGAGTCTGTCCAAAATAGGTGTCTCCACACAGTTGAAGTCCCCTCCCACCATCAAGAAATTTTCGTTAGCAAAATTCCAGACTGCCAGACTTCGGTAAAATATTGCACGGTTCCCTTCCGTGTCCAAGGGTGCATAAAGATTGACTAGTTTCCAGCGTCCCCATTGTAGAGCTATAATTCGCGATGTCCATCGACCCTGTTGCCATGGGTGAAATTGCATAGCTTAGTTAGGAAACAATAAAATACCTACCCCTCCAGCTTTCGTCTGTGCCACACTCCAATAAGCCAGGGTTTGCCCCTGCCCATCTGCTCGCCACATACGTTGCCACTGTTCTGTCAGTTCACTGGCTTTTTTCTGACTGGTAACATGCGTTTCTTGGACAAAAATACACGCTGGCCGGTACCCGACAGGTATATTTCTCCAAGACTGCAACCACTGGTTTCTTGACTCCACAGAAAATCCTCTTACATTCTGGGTGATCACCCTGAAATCCTCGTCAGAATTTCCCTTGTGCCCTTTAACTCCTGATTGCGCTTGGTCGCCTAGTCTTGTCACTGTCTGCTTACTATATTCGTCC